>BMAO01038719.1:0-29309 GCA_019973975.1 Trichonephila clavata | reverse complement strand
CTGCGCAAATTCATTTTTCCGGCAATTAAGCCTTTTTAATGCTCTATGTAATCATAAAGAGCTTTGTAGTGTATTGCTGCACACAACTGTGACTTTCACTCTGTTCTGATTTGAAGTTTTCTTCTACGAGGTGTTTAGTTAACTTTGCATAAATTTTTTAAATGAATTCTTAGATTTCAAAATCAATCAGTATTTCGTATCTATCTAAATGAATGTTTTTGTGAAATAAATCATCACTGCACTTGTCAATTTTTTTCACATTCACCTTAATTACGTAAGATTCAGCATTTAGTACTGTATGCACTGATTCACAAGCAATGCCTCAAAATCAAGAAACTCTTCATTATTTTCTTGTAATAGTTGCTACCACGAACTTATGTAAAATTTATTGGTTTTCAAGCATTGTTCATGATGAAAATGACCTCCAATGCTGTCAGATTCTCACGTGAAATTATTCAGATGTTATTTATGTTTTTGTTTTCTTCTTAGAAATAATATTTTTAGTCATACGGTAATCCATGGATTTGTTTCATTAAATTTGTGTAAAATCGGAGGATTTTTAAGTTTTTGAAGTGATAACTTCTTTAGGTACTTTTTCCTGCATAGTGAATTTAAATGAAGCGTCAGGTTCGGGTGCGTTACGATAACTCGTTTATTTTCGGCTCTAGTCGGAAATCGTGTTCGGATCGGCGACTTGCGCTTAGTTTTGAATTGAAAAACTTTTTAGGTGCATGTTTTTTTAGTAAAAATTTCATACACACTTTTTTGTGTGATGTTTTATTTTCTTTCTTTAAATATTACTAGCATTCAACTCACATACCTTATCTTCAGCGGGTAAACGTGAGAAGAGTCTGATGAAATAATAAGTCAACGAGCAAGCGAAAATAATTGAAGAAAAAAAAGCCTTTTATAATGTAAGAAATCAAAAGAAATATTCTGGTGGTTAAACATATTATAAGAATATTTCAAAGTTTTTTTTATCAAGCTGCCATTCTCCGTTGAGAACAAGAGGTCTTAACAGATTATCTAGTAAAAGTGAGTTTGATTTTTACGTTGAACAGTGTTTATATATGATCTATAATGTTTTAAAATGTTACAAACGTGTTAACTTGGTAGATGTATTAGAATAAATTGGTGAAACAATATATGAATTGCTTAAAATCTTTGAACTAAAAGAAATAGTTTTCAAATCATCAAAAATTATAAAAGATAAGGAATTTGTCATGGACTTTCCTGCGACCACAATTGTGCAACGTAAAAATGAAGACGAGTTGCATAGGTTACGTTTCCAACAACCTACGGAATGTGTAAAATTCAACGTATTTTATTA
Organism: Trichonephila clavata; assembly: GCA_019973975.1. NCBI lineage: Eukaryota > Metazoa > Arthropoda > Arachnida > Araneae > Nephilidae > Trichonephila > Trichonephila clavata. The sequence continues at coordinate 27,979 of BMAO01038719.1, read as the reverse complement.
CGTAGATAAACTCTTTAAGGCTGTACAAATAATGGTACCTTTATTTGTACAGCTTTAAGGAGTTTCTAGAAGAAAGTCCTTTGTCAAGAAAAAATGAAACATGAATCTATTTTTGGATTTAGTGGAAAGAGCATTTAAGTACAAAAATGAGCCAAAAGAATTAAAATCCGAAATTTTAATGATACTTATTGGCAACAAAGCTGCAATATTTTGGTTTATATTGGTGCTCACAACTAAGAGATTACAAGAAACAAACGCATTAATTGTGGAAAAAGTACGAACCATCTCCTTTTGTTTTCTCAGAGAGTTTTAAGAAAGTAAACTGCTTTTAGAGATTAAGTTTTCCTTACCTTACGTAGTATATGGCGTTGTGTAAGTAATATCAACGGTGCTACATTTTATCAAAACGGTATTGGCGATGCATTATATGAAAGGAAGCAAGAGTAGGGTGAACAATTTTTTTTTTCAGTTATAGTCATTTTATTCGTATATTTATTGTATACTCTTTTACTGAAATTTGATTTATATTTTTCATCCAATTGTGACTGGTGAATTATATCATATAAGAATATTCTGTATGTTAAACAATGTGTTTTAACTTTAAAGTAAATCAAAAGTTGATGATACTTCAAAAAGTTAAGTTATGCTATGAATCCTTTATGGAGAAATCTTAAAAAAAGTTACTCAAATTCAAGATAGCATTTTAATAAAACACAATAATTTCGTTATTTTATTTTACAGTGATTACTATTTTGTAAAACAGAGATTACTGAAAATATCACATTGTATAAAAACATTCACACAAGAAGATTTTTTATTTATTTTACCTTTGAAGTTCGAAATGTTTTTAAAAAAAAAAGAAACTCTTTTCTTTTTAACCATTTATGCAATTAGATAAGTTTTTTTTAAAAAAAGCTCATTATTTTATTTCTAACTCAAAAAACTTATAAGTAATTTCATTTTCTTTAAAAAAATTCAGTTTTTTTAACATTATCTTTAAGTAAACAAAATATTAAAACAAATCCCCGACACACACGTGAAGTCTTTGTTTTTAAATTCATTATTTTCATGTACTAGTAGTATTTTTTGGTCGTTTCTTTTCGGATGACAAATTGGATTATTTAAAATCTGAAACACCTATGTATGACAAATAAAAAGTACGATAGTCTCATGTAACAAAATTTTCGTAGATGCTCTTTTAAAAATGGCTTATAATCTAAGAAAGTGGCTTATTTATCACTAAGCATACAAAGATTGTAATGCCCAATTTCTCGTAACACGCGAGATAATTTTATGGCTTACAAAATTATATAAGCACAATTTTGCTAAAACGCAATATAAAAATAAAAATATCTTGTTCATTTATACATTTTGAAAGATATTGCATTGAAATATATATTGTTAGTTTGATGTAAATATCACATAAATTTTAATGCTATTATTAATGTATTTGAAATTTTTATTTCAATAGATGCTCTATATTTGAAAAAAATATAAGGAATTTAACTAGCTGAATCTAATTTTAGTCTGGAAATGGTTTCAGAAAGCCTCCATGTTTAGTTTATATTACGTTGAGAATTGGAATTTTAGAGAAAATCTGTGTTAGCGTATAGCAGTGGTCTTCAACCTGTGTTCCACGGAACCCTGGCGTTCCACGAGTCACAGCAAAAATTTTGAAAAAAAACTTTTAAGGCGATATGGTACCATCTTCACAATTTTTTATATTTTTATTTTTGATATTTGGTTTTAATTGTATTTCATAAAGGTTAATATTAAATAATAATTCCATACAAAAAAATTTAATTTGTTGCAAAATGTTTGTAAAATTAAAATTTTTTTAGCCTTTTTAAGCATTTTTTAAATCCCTAAGGCTTTTTTAAATATGTCTCTTTTTATTCAAATATTTTTCCAAGTACCTTATACTATACTACATAAAACTGTGCATGGCTTTTTTTTTGCTGCAGCTCTTTAATTTTTTATTAATTTTTTTGTAGTTAAACTCCCAAAAATTCTCAAAAAAACATTAATTTTGATTTTGAAATTTTCTAGTAAAAGTACTAAACATGTTAGAGCTAATTACATGCATAGTTTTACATAACATACATTTCAGAACATGTGTAAAAAATTTCAAATCCATACTTCAATTATCAAAAATGCCTTAGGGTTTTGAATAACAGTGTATGTACAAAAATTCAACATGGAGAAATATGAGTTTGAAGTTTTTATTCCATGAATAGCATGATATAATATTCATCGAATTGTCCGAAACTTTTATGAATTATTAATTAGCTTATTTAAAATTACTTACCATAAAAAGTTGCACAAATGTAGAACAATTAAACAGTATACTGCCATAATGAATACATAGAAAAAAACGAATGAAAGATCAATATTTCATAAAACTTTATCTTAATAATTATAATAAAAAAACACACACTTCAGAGCTAATTCCATGCTCATAGCTAATGCACAACATGTACAAACGATGTTTATGCCTTTATTTTTATTTCCATGATTTTAAAAGCCTTTGCATGTTAAATATTGTACACGAATAAAAGCAAAATCAAATTACAATTTATAGGTAAAATACATCAAAATCTAAGAACTGTATATGTGCATTTGTTTAAATATATATATCTTAAAATATTTTAATAATAAAAGTGTTGTGTGTGAATCTCTCACACGTGGGATATATATCACCAAAAACAAATGTTGCGATCAGGTTTTCAGGCTGATGGGAAACCCCTAGTGTTTAGTCCCTAAGTAAGCTCTTGGTACTCATTTATTGACCCACTGAAAGGACGTAAGACTGAGTAGAATTTGTCTAAATCGGGATTTGAACCCCTGACGTGGCGGGGAAACGCGATATGCTACCACTCGGATTACCTCATTTTATGTCAGAGAAAAAATATTCTGTATTAAAATGTACAACGTACTGTCACAGATCGAATGATTAACCAAAGAATGTGTTACAGTCACAGTTTGCAACAAAATGCAAACTATTACCAAATTTCCATGCTAAATAGTTTGAATGGTTTTGAAAACAAATAGTAAACGTCGTAAGAAATTGAAAGGGAGAAAATGGGATTAGCTTCTGTACAAAAACAAAACAAAAAAAATTAAAATTCGCTCATACAAGTAGAGATGCATCTATTTGAAAGGGACACATAAGATGCATGTAGCAACGGAATTTTGTCGACAGTATTGATATTGCTTTAATCGAAATTCATTTAATCCATTCGCATCATTTCTTACTACAACAGTAATTTAAATCCTCTCATCGATGCGTCAGTTAATGCTTCTACAGTTTAATCCAAAAATTGATTATGACCAACCTAGTTGTGCCACTGTGGCTAAAAATACCAAGCCGCGTCAATTGGGATTATTCGAAATATTCCCCCAAGGCATCCTCTAATCGAAAAGCGGGAAGATAATTTGAAAATATGACCCTGATTTAAGGGACATCATATTTTCCTTTTACGTTGCCTATTATTCAATTTTGTGTACATAGGTTTGATGAATTCCTGATTTATCCTTCAAAGAATAACAATTCTCCAAGTAAGACGATTAAACTGTAATACAAGATGCAAAAATATATTTTATTAAGTCAAAACTGGAAAAGAACGACTTAAAATAACTGACACGGGTTTTAGAAATGTTTTTATGATTCATGAATAAAAGAGTATGTAATATTTTAATTGGAAAATGGTTATTATATATTACAGAAAATGCTTTGGATTTCATTTATTTCAAGATATATACGTTTGTTGAATTATTTAGCTATTTCTATTAAGATATGCTTTTATTTTATACGTAATAAAATATATATACTTTTATATTTCTAAGAAATTTATTTACTTGTTTTGCCTTATTTGTTTTTCTAAGAAACCGAAAAAATTCTAAATCTAATTTTTATTTATCTATTTTCTTTTTTGCGTAAAATTGAATCTTATGATATGCAAATTAAAATGTGGTTTTTTTCCCTCAAAGGAAAGGAAGTGTTAACCATCATCTTCTATTAATTTTTGAATGAATTAAGTGTTTTTTAGTGTTTGAGGAAAGTAATATTTTCCCCTCCTATTTTGAAGAAATACTTTTAGATTTCTTCAATATTTTTCGTTTAACAAAAAACTTTTTTTAAACTATGGGGCGCGCTCCCTCTAGGAGGCTTGATAATTCCACAAGGGCAGAGGAGCATATTGAAAAGTCGAAAATTAAAGATTAATTTGAAAATTATTAATTTGCTAAAAGTAACCAAACAAAATACATTTTAATATTAAAAGAAATAAATATACATTTTCTCTGATATAATACACTTATAAATGTCTTAGCACTGCACAATTTATTTTAAAAATAATTTGGCAATACAAAATTAAGAATAAGTTTAACAATTACCATTGACCCCATCGGCTTTTAATGTCTAAACTAAAATACAAAATCAACACTTTATTGATAATTTGTACAATTTATAATTAATCCCTTTTCTTCTGGTTAAAAGACAATTGATTCTCTCCCCAATGACACCATTTTCCACATAGACGTACATATGTCATGTACACTCATGTCCATAAATTAAGGATAATGAAGTTCAGGCAAAGAAAGAGACAGAAGCAAAACAAATTTGACTTATTTGTAAAGTTTATTTATTAAACAAAAGGTAAAGAGCAAAAAAGATGCTATATGCTTGACATAATTAATAAAAATTGCGATTTTTATTCCCTGGAGCAATTTCAAAAAAGGACCTATCTACAAAAAACAGTATAACATGGTTAGAATGATGGTTAATACGAAATGTATCCCGGACCCTGCAATACAGGCCTTACAACGCCTACGCACGCTGAGTATCAAATTATCAATCTGATCTTGGGGAATATTACACCACTCATCAAGCAATGCCCTCCGAAGTTCTGGTAGACAGGTGGGAGGGGGTTGACGGGAAGCAATTCGTCGGCCAAGCATATCCCACACATGCTCTATTGGATTCAAGTCCGGTGAGTATACTGGCCAATCGATACGGGTGATATCCTCCGATTGAAGGCATTCGTCTACAATGTTTCCACGGTGAGGACGGGCGTTGTCATCCATAAACAGAAATTCAGCACCCATGGCGCCCCGACACAAACGTACATGTTGTTCCAGAATGACATCCCGATAGATGTGGCCTGTCATCGTTACACTCTGAGCATGCAGGTCAGTTCTGGAACCAAGAATAATTCCTCCCCGAACGAACCATCCTGCACCACCGTAACGGTGTCGTTCAATGGTGTTCTCTTGGTGGTAACGGGTACCTGGCGCTCTCCATATGAAAGTCCGGCGAGAATCAGACTACAAACTAAACCTGGACTTGTCCGAAAACATAACACAAGACCACTGCTGCGGTGTCCACAATGCCTGCGGTCTCTCTACTCCAGGTTAATCGCAGGCGACAGTGAGTTGCGGTAAGGGGAACACATCTGACAGGTCTACGATCATATAGACGAATGTGCCCTAAGCGTCTGTACACGGTCTGCCTTGAAACTGTCGTACTGGTAGCTGAAGAGAGCTGACGAGATAGGTCTGATGCTGTGCTCCGTCTGTTTCTTTTGGCAGCAACTGCCAAATACCGGTCCTCATTCGGCGTTGTTACTCGGAGGTGACCTGTGCTGTAACATCTACTCATATTACCATCATCTTGGAATCGTTTCCAAATCCTGGAGATGACACTCTGGGCGATTCCAAGTTCCTCGGATACTTCCAGCTGTGTACGTCCACATTCCAGTCGTCCGATAATTCTACCACGTAAAAAATCATCCAAATGCTTCTTTGTGCCATAACTATGCGATTATTGCACTGAAAGGCTTTTAAAGCACTTGTGAACAATTTTATTTCTTTGGCACCATTCCTTATATACCCCTCTCTTACACTTTTGTCATTGTGACGTACTATCCGCGCCATCTGGTGGTTTCCTGTAATTTGCATATTCTTCTTCAAGATTTGTGTGATAATTGTACAGGGGAAATTTTGTTTTAGAGTTCAATTTCTGTGTGATTCTGAATTATCCTTAATTTATAGACATGAGTGTATTTGGGAGAGGGAAAGTGAAGAAATAAATAAGCAAATTCTCTGAAATAAGTAATTCCTTCTCAAACACTGTCAAGATCTTCTTATTGCACATTCCAAAGTCTTCGGAATAATTTTTTGACTAGCAGTGCACAGAAAAGATCCTACTTCTGAAATACGTATTTATACGTTATTCTATTAATACGTATTATCACTTTAGTGCCAGAGTATAGTATTATTGAATTCCTTACATTGTTGTTGCATGGAGGGAGGGGGGCGTGATGAAAATTAGGATTGAATATTAGGTCACGAATATTAAAAGTTTGAGAAGCACTGCTCTAAATCAAAAATCAACTCTCTAAGAGCCAGAAATCATGTCAGAAAGTTCTCTAAACATTGGGGATGTGAGTATACAACTTGATATTTTTTGGAATGAAAGAAAGAATTCTGCTGTCTGTCATAAGTTTTGCGCATGTGTTTTATTGCAGATTTTATGTATGAGTATGTATGTTTTCTTAAATAACGTATCGAAAATGTATATGTCATAGAAAATAAATTATATGTTATGCATATATTTATACAACTTAACCCCGATTTAACAAGTCTATTGGGACCGAATATTTTATTCGTTAATTCGAAGTTATTCATTACATTGGGGTCCAAAAAGAATACAAATTTTTTTCACTTACTTGTTGGAAATTCTAAAATAAGTACCAGGACAAAAGTATTCATAGTTATCAATTACAAACATTTTATTTATCAGCTTAATATACCATTAGTAAACTAGAATACAACAGTTAATTAGAAATTTTAAAATATACTGGATAAAATAGCTTTTTGACAATTTTTTTTTTGATTTCTGCCCTGGAAAAATTATTTTTCAACTTTATGCAGAGAGGGAAATACGCGTCATTTACATCATGTTACAAAAGGTAAGTTTTCCCAGTTCCCAAACAAGCAAAGCATCAGAAAACGTCAAGTTTTGATGTGAGTTTCATTATCATTTTCAGCATCAGAAGGGCTATTCATTTCAATCCTCAACTTTAGTTGCCTAGATAGGCCAAATTTAATCGTCAAAATCTTAAAATATCTTGTACGCGGTGGAGTGGAATGTAAAAAGGAAGGAATTTCCTATCGTATTCAAAACTCACATAATAGGTTACACTCATGACTAATCTGCACCTGTAAAATCCAACAATGGTCTTCACCCTTTCTCGATTAAATTCGGGAAATAGAGGTTTATATATATAAATGAATGAATGTTTATGTCTGTATGTCTCATATGCCTTCTTAAACCGTTCATCCAAATGCGATGAACAGCTTTAGACATATATATTCCCGTTTTTGATTTATTAGGGCTACAAACTTGAAATTTTTGGTAGGCATGTTCCTTTTATGGAGTAGAGATTTTTCACAAAAAAAAAATTGCAAAAATCAACCAATGAGGAGTTTAGCAGGGGCTTAAGGGGCGTTAGAGATAGATATATTGGTGTTTGATCTTTTAAACATACAAACTTAAAATTTTGTAGGCTCGTTCCACTTAACAAGTTGAGATTGGCTAAACAAAAGGTTTTACAAGGATTGAACCCTAAGGGGTGTCGCGAGGGCCCTCTACAATGTATATATATATATATATATATAGAATTATTAGATCTACATGCTAGAAATTTGGTAGGCCCGTTCATTTCATGGAGTAGAGATCCGCTTCAAAATGTGTTTTGAGAATAGACCCGAAAGGGCGTTGCGTATGCGACGTTAAAGATAAATATTATCGGTTTTGAGCTTTAAGACGTACAGACTTGATATTTTAATTGCATTGTTTTTCTTTATTATTGTTCTTGTTGAATATAGATCAACTAAAAGCGAATTATTTGGAAAATGATTTTTATTGGAGGGAGTTGCTGGGACTTATTTTTAAAAAAGTTTTCGCTAACGAACAACTACTTACCGTTATGAAATTTAGTATGCATGTTACTCTAATTGAATGGAAATTCTCTAAGAAAGGATTTTATGTAAATCAACTCCTATGGGGGAGAGGGAATATTTTGTAGCGTACTGATAAAAAAAAATACCTATTTTCGAACAACTAGACCAACAGTAATTGAATTTGATATGGGTCAATATGAATCGACTCTCAAAGGTAAATAATAGATCTTAATGATAAAAAAAATTTCATTTTTGATTTATTAGATTTAGACTTGAAATTTGGCAAGTATGTTTAATTTATTGAGTAGATATTCGGTAAAAATGGGTTTTGTGGAAATTCTATTGGGAGGGAATTACGAAAGAGTATGTCGTCTTTTGAGCAAATTTCTGAATTCGACCGAGGACAAATAGTAGCTTATAGGTATTGAAGATTATTCTTCAAAGAAATCAGTCAAGGTGTAGGATGGTGCCAAGAAACTGTGATGCGAATCAGTCATCGTTGATGCAGGAGAAAACGACGAATCAACGGGGCCCATCGTACCCACCTCATTGCACCACTGTCCGTTATAAGAGGTGGATTATGCGCATGACAGTGATGGATAGCGCAGCCACATCACAAACAAACCATAGCATAACAGATTCAGTCTGTTACGCATCATTCGGTGTCTGCTTGTACCATTCGACGTTGTTTGCATCAGAGTAAAATGCCCGCAAGGTGCCCAATGCTTCTTTACCCTTGACTGGCAACCACGTGTGTTTGCGCCGTGAATGATGACATGAATGTTGGACATGGACAATGGAATGGAGCGACATTGCATTTACATAGGAATCCTGCTTCTGCTTGCAACATCACGATGGTTGCATTTGAATTTGGAGACACCGTGTCGAGAAGCTTTTGAACTGTTGCATTATGCATTACTACACTGGTCCCGCACCCGGTATAACGGTTTGGGCGGTATTGGATTTTACTCTAGTATGCTTTGCCGGCATACTTAACAGCAAGTACTACATCACTGAGGTATTGGAGTACTTGGCCCTCCCATACATTCAGTGCTTGTCATCAGTCATATTACAACAGGATAATGCGCGACCAAACGTGGCACCCAATGTTCAAGAATTAGTTTTCACCCATATGAGATTGAATTGTTTCCTTGGCCTGCTTGTTCTCCCGCTCTATCGCCAATCGAAAAACGTGTGGTCCATGCTTGCTCAATGACTGTCCCAGGATACATCACTCTTTGCTATTCCAGATCAACATTGGCAATATAAGGAAGCCACATGGACTGACATATTACCAAGGATATGTATAAATCCCTCTTGATTCTGTGCCGAAGCGTGTGGCAGTGGTAATAACGAACAATGGTGGCTACACTAACTACTGATTTTGTCATCATTTACACTGAAGCTGTAATTTTAATCGTTTGATCCTTGTAGAACGTGTTATCTGCCAAATAAATTTAACTGTGATATATAACTCTGCTCCTTCTTGTGTTGTATTTTGCATTATAAGGCATCTTCCCAAACAGAGCAGAATTTCCCAAGCCGCTTGTCATAGATATTAATGCCAAATATCGTCTAAAGTGCTGTCCCACTCACAAAACCTGGTCGATTGATAAATGGAAGAATGTAATACGCTCTGACGAATTGTTTTTCACACCTTTTCCTACAATAGGATGGGTGCACGTTTAGAGGACACCTACACAAGCGTATGATCGTCAATGCCTCCTTCCAACTGTCAAACATGGAGGTGGATCCGTCATAATATGATGTATTTAAATTTTGTTTGTGATATAATACTTAATGAATGTAACTTAAAATTACAAGGGAAAAATCAAACAATAGTAGAATTGATTGGGTATTTGTAAGATATCTATTTGATAATCTCAAAAATAAGTTAAAGATAATATCTTCTCAATTGATGAAGAATAAATTAAAATAATTAAAAAATTATTTATGATGAGATGATTAAAAATGGAGGTACATTAAGCAAAGAGAAATATCATGATGAAGTAATAAAACTGCACCTCGAATTTGAGAGACGTTTTCAAGGATTTACTAGACTAGAACCAATAGTTGTATTCATGTGTTACTCATTTGGCAATATTGATATGGGAAATGTAACTAAAAATATGTTTCATGTTCTTTTTAGCTCTCTAAAACACTAAATTTTTCTCCTTCAAAGGGACGCAATTTTAAGAGAATAACTTTTGAAATCTAATAAGCGAGAAGTTAAGTACCCTAATTTAAAAAATTGCAATCCATTTAACATAGTTCTTTCGCTCTACCTACCTGTGAAATCGGCATTTTCAACAATGGCTATGATTAAAACAACGTATCATTCCCGTTTCACAAACAATTACATATAATCTGTTGGGTAAAGGGATAGATTCTTATCTAATTCTTAGAGATTTGTATATTATACGTATACATAATGGTTAAAAATTTTATAGCAATTTATTTCATATCATTTTGAAATTTAAGGTGAGTTATATTTAAATGATATAAATTATACATTATAATATTAGTTTGCCTAATTGTGTTCCAATGGGGCTGCTGATTGGTATTTTACCATTGCAGATCTTGTATATTCCCCTGGAGCTGGTATCACTTTTTAGTGCGGCATCTCTCATACAGGTACAATACCAATCGCCCTAACATAATTTTGACGCCCAATTTCCTCTTCAGACGCAGGAACCTGAGCTCTGACGAAGCGAAAAAGTACTAGGAATTTAATTTTATCAAGAGCACCAAAGCCCAATTGGCACTCTCGGGATCTCTAGCAAACCAAAGTGTTGGATGCTGTCGATTTTCTGCATCCTTAAAATCCAACGACCTGGGCCGGGGTTGAACACGCAACCTTAGATGTTGGTATAAATTACAAATTTATTACGAATTAAGCTCAAAAAACTATGTATTCACATATTCATGTGGAGCCGATTCTTACTCAAACAAACCTTATTCCAGATTTCCCCCTTTTTTTTATTACACTTTATTTGTGCACGTTCATCATAGATCATAGTTCAAAAGAGCGCATTTAATGTTAAAAGAGACGTTAAAAGAGAATTTATGAAAAAATTTAAATAACTGGTATTAAACTATACACAGGAGAAACAACCTCCTCTTTAGATGAGACAATAAATGCTGTGCTTCAAAAATACTTCCCTTCCGATTCAGAGGCAAATGACAATAACTTTCAGAAAGACTATCGTAAAGCCGCGCGTACTGCTTACTCATCCTTTTTTGATCCTTCCTTTTCCTGTGATGAAATTAATACAGTTGTTTCATTGCTGAAGCTCAATAAATCACCTGGTCCGGACTCTATTTCAAATGAGATTATTCAGCAGTTCCATTTAGCATTCCCTTCTTTTATCCATAAACTTTTTTATGTTTGCCTTGATTTAGGTATTTTTCCACGGGTTTGGAAGCTTGCCCGGGTGATTCTCATCCCTAAAGTAAATGAGTTTAGAGTTCCTCATTTGGATAACCTTAGATGCATAAGCTTGTCGTGTAATATAACCTTCCCTAAGATGATCAACTCCCCTTCCAGTGTTATTAGGTTCGGAACGTGTAGGCGGGTTAAAGAATTCCATAGACATCTTAATAAATCACTATATTTATTGATAACTCTTAATTAAGGAGATTACATAAACACTATTCAGTTTTAAGAACAATGAAACACAGTGGAGAATGAGAAGGGGTCACTAATTGCGGAACTACGAAATCTAAGCTGAATCCACGAAAAATAAGCGCGTACAATTACAGCTACACAAGTATACGTAATTTCAATTCTTAAATCACTAACCTGATTTCTTAAACTACGGCAGGTTCGTCTTGTAGGTCACTTGGATCGGATCAAGGCTAGAATTCACTCTTTAATATCTGACTTCTATCTTCAGCTTTTTCCGTAGCATTTCTACGGACTAATTTTATCAACAACTGTGAGATGGATTCCCAACGCTTCGATTCACTTTACTTTACAAAATCTACTTCTTCACTTGACAACTATTACTCATTTCATTTCATCCTCTTTCGATAACTCGCTAAACCCGAACTTTTATAAACTATTTCATTTGCATAAATCACGCTTTGGCTCCCGGCGGTGGAGATTGGTTGAAATAAATAAAATTTGAAATAAATTTGTAGAGGATTAGTAAAGAACCGTACAGGTCTGTCACAAGCTTGCTTCCAACTCTTGGTAAATGCCTAGAGAAACTTTTTGTTAACAGGATTTGCTGGTATCTGCGCCATGGAGACTTTCTCTCTAGTGATCAGTATGGTTTTACTCCCCATAAGAGCACGGAAGACGCTCTTTTACGTTTGAATGAGATTGTTAAGAGAGGTAAAAAGAAGCATTTACAATCAATCTTGATTTCTCTTGATATAAAAGGTGCTTTTGATAACGCATGGTGGCCTTGCATTCTGAATCTCCTTAAGAAATCGAAAATTCCGAAAAATCTTTTTTCACTTGTTGCTGACTTTTTAAATGACAGAATGGCCAAAATGCAACTGGGTTCGACTTCTGCAATCTGTTGTCTTGAAAGGGGTTGCCCTCAAGGATCTGTTTCTGGACCTATCTTTTGGAATATCATTATCAATGATCTTCTATTTAAACTTAATGATCTTGCCTGCTGTGAAACCATAGCTTTTGCTGATGACATTTAAATTTATTTTCAAGGTAGGGATCTCGCTGCATCTTTCTTACACGCACAGGAAACTTTGAACCTCGCTTCTGATTGGTCAAAGAATTTTAAATTAGATATTAATCCTGTTAAAACCAGAGTCACATGGCTATTGAAAAACGAAACGTTTGCTATGATGCATTTCAGCTGCATCTCGATGGTACTCCCTTGACTATGGTAAAACAAGTGAAATATCTTGGGGTTCTTCTGGATGCTAAATTTTCTTGGAAGCAGCCCTTAAATTACATATCAGAGAAATGTAACAAAATGCAGCGTGGACTAAATCGCATTGCACGTAACTCGTTCGGTATAAATTTTAACGTGCATTCGCTCATTTATAAGCAAGGAATATAACCTTTCATTATGTATGGTTCTAGAGTTTGGGGTGAGGCCCTTAAAAGGAAGACGAATTCTAAATATCTGCGACGCATACAAAAAAGGATGCTCTTGTGGGTCATTTGCGGTTATCGTACCATAAGTTACGAGTCAATTTTTGCTATTTCTGGATTCCCTCCAATCGACATTGCTATTCTTCATAATATTGCTTTAAGGGAAAATCTCGCTGCTTCTTCCATCTCTAATTATGAATGCACTATGTCTCCATTTTTTCTCCCTCATCCTTCAGAGAGGAATTCCATCAATATTATAAAGCACAGTGACAAAAATACTGATGATTTCCCTGTTATTTGCTATACTGATGGTAGTAAAATTTCTGGCAGAGTTGGAGTGGTTGTGTTCAGGAGTGACGTAGAATCCGAGTACTTTCAATTTAGAATTCGTGATGAATGCACAGTTTTTGTAGCTGAACTTTTATGTTTAAACTTCGCCTTTAAATGGATCACTGAACAAAATAGTGTCTCAGACTATCTCATCTGTACCGACTCTCTTTCCTCCTTGGATTCTCTTAAGTGTATTTCTTCTTCTAACAACACAATCATCGAGATCCAAAAGAAACTTAAAAGCCTAAAAGATAAAAACACCTCAATAGATTTTGCTTTTGTTCATGGACACACGGGTGTTTTGGGAAATGAGCGGGCCGATTGGCTAGCCAAGGCTGCAACCAAGCGCAAAATTGACATTGCCGTTAATATTCCTAAGTCATTTTACAAGAAGATTATGAAGGAAGGAATGATGAAGTCTTAGAGCCAAGAATATCTTACATCAAATAATGGGAGCGTAACAAAGAAATATTTTCCAACCATTAATGAGAGACTGTCCTGCCATCATTTTTATACCAATAACAAAATAACACAATTTCTAACTGGTCATGGCAATTTTAAAAAATACTTGAACACATTTAATTTAGTTCCGTCATTTTCCTGTGATTGCGATATTGGTGGCGAGGAAAATGTAGAGCATGTGCTCTTTCTGTGTTCCAAGTTTGAAAGAGAACGGAATATCCTAAGACTGGCATTCAAGGGACTTAATGTAAATTGGCTTCCGAATCTTCCTCAAATGGTTTCCACCAGAAGTACTTTTAAAAAATTCAGTGAGTTTGTTATGAGTATTTGTAATTCTTCCTAATCTCAAGATATCGTTTTATTTTATTTTTAAAAAATTTATTTTTTTAATTCTTTTGTATTTGTGTTTAACACTTACTTCTGTAAGCCCTGTGTGATACTTTGTGGTGCACGGGGATTTTATCATTGTTTTCAATAAAAAAAAAGCTACGAGCTGCTCAGCTTCCAGCAAACTGAAGAGTTAGTTAATGTTAAAATCCCCACTCAGAATCATGGAAAGCGAGTGATAGTTTTTTTAAAAGAGCAGAACCACCTTCGGTATATGGTAAAAGTACAAAATTCAGGAAATCTTAAATTTTTTTAGCCGTTTGGTTCGGAGAAATGTATACGGCCACCGAAATCTCTGTTTGTCCATTTTCAAATAAGCATTCTGCCACGCATGTGTCCCCAATATCTTGACTAACAATACCCAGTCCATTTGTTTGACGATAAGTGATATCCATATAGGAGCCACATGTGAGGTGTTCTGCTTGCGATAGATCGCAACTCCAGCTGCTCTGTGGCCCTATCGTTTAAATGTTACGCAATAATCGAAGTTAGGTATCGAAACACGTTCGTCATTATCTAACCACGTCTCTGCCAACATGAATAACGTACAATTTTGTGAAATAACGTCGAAATCTGTTTGGTGAGCCTCAGACTTTGACAACTGAGCGTTAGGATCGCAAGTTTATCCTTGGTGAAGTCTAATAAGACTTGCTGGTATGTGCGAAGTGGATTTAGAGTCAAGCGCAAACGAAACCGAGTTTTTGAATTAGAATCTTTTAAAATGCTAAATTTAACAATATAAAAAAGGCTGGCGGTTATTGATGGCTATTTGAGTGGGACCCCACGTGGATATATCTTTACAAGATTCAGCTAAAGAACTTAGCTTCTTCTCTGATCCTAAAGTGAAAAAACAAAACAAAAACAAAGATCCCACGGCCTAGACCGCAGGGGAGGGGGCGAAAACCCTCCCAAACGAAGGAGAAAAAACAGAACTTCCCTGCGAGGATAGCGAAGGGACACCATCAAGCGCGCTGATTGGTCAAATTAAATAGCACGCTCTTCCCCAACTTCCTGTTACACGTTTCCGTCCCTTTTCACGAAATCACTCCCACAAATCTCCAACAACCGAGAGGAAAGATGTTACACATAAAAGAAAATGTTACTCTAAATTTTACATATAGTTAGCAAATCATAGGTTTATATGTATTAAGATATGTGACTACCCAAAATTCGTCGTTTGGGGGAAAATTTTCGAAATTGATTTTATGCTTTTATTTTATAGCCCATACATTTAAGATTTCAAAAACACTCTAGTTTTATTTTTACGAAATTTAGAAACAAAGTTATAGCATAATTAGTAAACCGGAAATGGAGTTTACAAAACCGGAAGTACATCCCTACGCAAAATATTTGTAAGATATTGAATTGAAATTTTCAGAAAATGTTTTATTTAGTTATATCTGTGTTATAAATCAAAATCTAATCTCTGTGTACATGTTTATGTACTTTATTGCTTTTTTATGAAAAAAGGTCATTAATTTTCTTAAAAATCGTGTTTTTGCATAAAATTTGGGCATAATTAAAAAAAAATTCAAAAGTATTACAAATATTTTAACTCCTGAAACATATAAATATGTTGTTCACGTACTGTATAAATATTATTTGAATACATTCATTAGAATTTTCTGTAAATACAATTTTTCATCAAAATTTCACTAAAAATGACAATTGTTATAGTCTATAAAACTCTCCAAAAAACAGCAAAACTTTAAAAAAAAGTCCAAATTAGTTAAACATGAAGCTAAAGAGATCTTGACCCATAAATACGGTGAGTTTAAAAAATGTACAATTAGTAGAAAAAGTTTTATACCATATTAAAATCTTTAAATGCATTTTCTGATCAACTATATTTTTCAATTTTTTGCTTCACGGTAAAGTTCACTACAGGATTTCTTTTTAAGATATTGAAGTGAAATTTTCAGAAAATGTTTTATTTAGTTTTATCTCCAGTCTAGACTGTAATATATAATCTGTGTGTTAATATTTATGTATTTTATTGCACTTTTTATGAGAAAATAACATTAGTTTTTTGTAAAAAATTGAGTTCTTGCATAAAAAATGCCATATTTTAAAAACTCTTCAAATGTATCACAAATTTTATAGCTCTAAGCACAGATAATGATTTTATTTATGAATTACATAGATATTATTTAAATATATTAATTAGAATTTTCAATACAAGCCTTACCATAACTGCAATTTTTCACTAAAATTTCACTTAAAATTCCCAATATATCAAAAATTATTTTTAATTTTGTGGAAATTGTACTTGAATTCCTAGTTTTATGCCCCATTTCAAATAAAAATAAGTTTATTTAGTTGAAAAATTATATATTTCAAAAAAAAGTACTCCAAAGGTAGACACATACCTTAAGATTACTTCATTTAACAAATGAATACAATCTACAAACACAGTACTCTGTTTTCCTCGACAAACAAAGGATGTTTTTAAAGAATATTACAAATCACATATTTCTGTTATATCAAACATTTGTTTGTTATTAAATTCCACATATCTCTGTCTCATTTGGTGCGCTTTTATTTTGCTATATACAATCATCCAAGATGTATACGTCCCCTTTCCTATCCATTTAATAAGAATGCATTCAATCGTTTGAATAAGATGATGTGTAATAATAATTTGTGAATAATGGTCAAAGAGAAAATTGCCTCCGACTCAATTCCGAAACAAAGGAAAAGTTTACTTAATGAACTCCGCCATATTATCTCAGCCCCAAATGTCTAAATAGAATGCTAGAAACATCATTATCTCCTTCTATTCTGAATTACGAATACGTTTTTCCTTTTAGTTCTTATTTACCTTCGTGTAAAATTTCTGAAACAACCATGAGGCCATCCATCATTTGAATATGCTTTATGGATTTTATTTGAAAGCCCCCCGAAAAAAATGTTCGATGAAAGGAAATAATAAATTTGATAAATGATTGGATCACCGAGGCGGACGTCACATGCAAAGGGTAGGACTTTCAGTAATGACACACACACACACACAAAATAAATAAAAAAATATTTCTTTGGCTTTTAAGAAAATTGCCAAATAAACGGAAAAGTCGGACATTAATCTTTTTACTTTTTACATTTCTTTTTCTATCCAAAAATGTTATTTTCTTATTTTGTTAAAATCTTTCCACGATTTCACGTCAGTTAATAGTTACATAAAAATAAAGTTTGGAGCGAAGAATTATGAAAAAGAAATAAGTCGAAAATGGCTAATATTTTAGCTTAACGACCATTTTGGATTTTGCGTGACGGCGCGTGCTTCCAGCGGAATATTTTTTTTAAATCTTCGGAACTTAAGCATCAAAAAAGATTTAGTGGAAAATCAGTAATTAACAATTACTGTTTTGACTTTGAAAATTCGGATGATGAAAGTCATTTTAAAAACCATTATGTCGCAATATATAAATTGAGTTCCGAAATGACGCTTTGATAGGAACGACTGGAAGAAGAATTAACAAATTAAAAAATCACTGTGAGCTTAATTTATCATGCAGGTAATAATTTTTATAAACTGTATCTTTTTATGTGGAAAAATATTTAAGAGCCTTTCAAAGTTGATGCAATTCTGAAAGGGCATTAAAAATAATTATGATCTGAATTTTTACTAAGTAAGCCTGTGTGTGTGTGCGGTTGTAATATATTACTTCAGTTTAAATACACATAATTAATTATACAACATTAAGTTTCATTTCTTAGATTAGGCAAGCATAGTAAAATTCCCTCTTGGATTTAAAGTAATACATCTGTGTAGCAGATACTATGTATTGTAAAGACATAGTTTAAATAATATCCTTTTACCTTATAAAGTTTGAGTTACCATTTGGTATTTGTAAAATAATTTAGTAAAATTTAATTTCTGGTGTTTTAGAAAAGAGTTTCACCTCTTTTTATTCCATGTCATTATATTTATCTATTTTGGTATTCAAGTTGTTATGAACTTTGCATAAAAATAGCTTAATTTTTTTCAGACGGGAAAATGTTTGACATTTTTAAGATTCCCAAATAACCTTTTTTAAAGGCAACAATTTTTGACATCTGAAATATCATCTTCATATTTCTAAGAAGCATAGCTGTATTGTAATATGATTTCATAATACTTTTAAGCTCTCTCTATAAAAATTCAGCATATTAGCATATGAAAAGTTTATCACAAAAGGAAATATTTTAACTTTCTTTTTAGTTGAACTGAAATAATACAATTTTTACAAAATTTATAATAACAAATTATAAAAAAAATCAGTGATTTCGATTAACAGTATTCTTAAAAATATTTTTAAGTGAATTTTAAATACTTTTCTCTTATTCGGGAAATATTCATTTTACAAAGCAATGTTGCATAATTTTACAAATTAAAAGCACAAATATAACACGGATTAATTTGAATTCAAATGCTGCATAATTTTGTGTAATAAAATAACAGAAAAAGTAAGAGATTTCATAAAAATTTAAGTAAGGGTTTCAATCAAGTTCCTGAAAATTTAAAGTGTTTCCAATAATTCTTTCTGCATTATCTTAAGCTCATCACCTTCTTCTAAAAAGATTGTGTGACAAATCTATAAAAAAATGCAATTGCGTAACTAAAATGCGTTACCTTAATTAAGCTGTCAATTTTTTTGCCCAAAAAGTTCTGTAATTTTTATTGCTTATAATTAAGCATAATTCTTAACAGAATGCAAAAGTGAAAGAATATTAGTTTAATTTTCAATTTTATTGGTTTCACACTAACTTTTAATTGTGAAACGGAGAATCCATTAAATGTTTGTTTTTTATAAGTATACTCTGCATGCTATGCAGAATGTTTCATATATCTTAAAAGAATTTCTCTCCTGCTTACAAAATAATTTCATGTATGTATCACTCTTCCAAATGGTTGAGGATTTATGTGTGTGTGTATGTACAATTATATATGCACACCCAATTTGAAGCATGGTGTAATATTAAGTCTTACATTGCCATGGGTACACTAAATATCGGATAATCTTTCCATTTTCATTTCTTCTCAAGCAACAAATTGCACATTGCGTTGTCGATCCGTGTTCTTTATCTAATATTTTCAAGAATCTAAATTTCTGCCTTTAATGAAAAACTTCCGCTTTCACCTCAAAGAAAATATACCGGATGAGAAGTATTTCAGTACCATGGAAAAATTGCATCTCTTAAAAACACTAGCGCTAATAATTTCACTATAAGAATTAAAAATATGTTCAAATCAAGATAGAAAGAAGAAAATATCAGTGCCCATATAGCATACGGGAAAACCGATTGTGGATAGTTTTCGGTAGCCTGTACGATAAACAAGCAAACTAGTTTAGGGTTTAATAGCTGTATTAATAAATTTCAGAAAAATTCAGAACTGTTGAATATGTTTCCTCCAATTGCATAAAACTGATATGGAAAATAGGGGGAAGTTTAGCCACAATTAAGGATTTTTCGATTAGCACTTTGGAAATTGAAATGACAAGACCATGAAAAAATACACTTTATTTTTTCAATATTCAATTTGTTATGTATACAAGTTAATTATCTTCTTGGTATGAAAATAAATAAGAAATTTAATGTGAAATAAGTTCATTTAGCTGTTTCATGTTCCCCCATATATGGAAGGAGATGCCATTAGTGATGGGGTAAGGTGTAACAAAACCACAGTAAAAAGAATAAAGCGAACATTACGAAATTATATATAAAGAAACGATAACTATAGAAAATCATAAAGAAATAAATTCTTTCATAATTAGCTTGTTAAAAATAATAACAGTACAGACTCAAATGATAGCCTGCGCAACATTTCACTTAGAGCAAATTATTATCATTGCAATCTTCGTGTAACCATTTGTTGCATTCGATGCACTGAATCCAGTCACACTTGGGACTTTTTTAGCATAGGAAGTACCCTTTATACACAGCACAAAAATCGTCATTATTATCCTCATCAAAACTGTCACCCCTAGTATCTTGAGGAATTTCTTCTCTTGAGGATCACAAACTGACACGTCTCTTTCTTCTGTTTCTTCGAAGGTTTCTTGTTATTTGTTTTGACAAAAAGATTACCCGCCTTTTATAGCTTTCTTCGGACCTTTTATTGCATATTACTCTCCTCTCTGATTCAGTTAAGACTTTTGATCTTAGTTTTTTTATGCCCGGTTGGTTTGCGTTTTCTAACCAGAGGAAAAGTTCTGTACTCCCGTGTTCTGTACTGGGGGAGGCAACTAAAGGTGATAGAACACTTATCATTAATTGAATTTAAATATTTTTAATTATAATAAAAATATTAATTGCATTTTTATTTTTTATGGTAGTATACAGCGTTACAAAATTAAAAAAAACACACAACAAATTTTAAAGTTTATTTAATTTACTTCTGAATCATGTGGAGTCTTCCCCCAAGTATAGAGGGAAAATGCCATACGCGTTTATTTCCTTATTTGCTACAAAGTTATGGCCGCCTCTACAGGCATCGTATGTGTAACTTAATGCGTAACGCACTTAGATTTTTAATATCTTATTTAAAATAACAAGTCGTTTATAAATTTTAAATATGAGGAACGGGATATTATAAAAGTTGTACTCTCCATTTTAAATGCTCAAGAGTTCCAAAAATAACACCTATTAAAGACCATTAATTAAAATAAATTCACACAATCAACAGTTCATGTCGGACCAGACACTTCACACAAGTGGTCCAGTATCGCTACCTATTGACGCATAAAAGTACTATTAACAACTACTATTCCCTCAATAACCTTATATATAGACTCCCGTTAAATAAAATATCACTTTTTAATTAAACTTATAATTCAGAACATTGATTATAGAAAAATTAACTAATTCTACTATTGAATGCAAAATAAAAGAAATATCCAAAGAAATATAAATAATTTTTAAAAAAATATAAGTTATTTCAATAAACATATATGAAATATTTAAAAGCATGATTTGATGATTTGATAAATTGTTTGTTTATCAGCGTTGTAAACTTGAAGCACCACGAGGTTTATTTGCTACGAACCTCGTAATTTTTGAGTTACGGTAAGAGGAAACTTCCGAATTTACATTCCATTCTTTAAATTTATCTCCACAGTTTTTTCAAAACAACTGGACCATTTTGGATGAAATTCTGTAAATATAACAAAAAAATATATAATTATCTTAACCATTTATTCACACGAAATTTCATAAAATGCCTGAAATAATGAAACCAATATCATTTTTTTTAGACCTGGAAGTAGTTGACTTGTGTTTTCTTTACTGGTGAGTCAATATTAAGTCTGAACACTGATTTTGAACTTGCGTATACATGGAGAGAACCAGACACCCGATACTCTCTCTGCAACGTCACGGAAGTGGAACCCTATGGAGTTGGTGGTGTTATGGTCTGGCCAAACATGATGTTGGATGTGCGCATAAAAAACTAACTGCTTATCATTCTAGGAAGCACCTTGAATTATCTGAGCTATAGGGATGAGACCTATGAGAAACTTTTCAGAAGGGCAGTTGGCAGCATTTTTATGGACGATGGCGTTCTAATACAAAGTGCTTGGCCGGCTGACTGGAAATATTCATAGACTCGAAACTAGAAATATTAATAGAATAGGAAGGGGGGCTTGTCTAATCTCCTGGTTCATGTCTGAAATGTTCTTGGCAGAGATATTGCAATTTACAAAATCCCTACCAGAAGATACTTGGAAGATAGAAAAATCTTGATAGAGGAATGGGATTTGTTGTGCCAAGACCATCATAAACAATCTCGTAAATTGCTTAAGAGTTCATTGAGAGAGCTACAATGCTGTCAGGAATGATCATTCACGATATTAAAGCCTCCACGAGATCCACCGTTTTACATCATTTTAGACTATATCATGCGTTCATGAGCATAATTCAATTAGAGTAAGTACCTCTAATTTCTTATGAATATCTGTTGTAGCACTTACTCCAAAGCATGACCATGGTACAGATTGCTAGGAATAATCACAAACACAAATATTCAACCCAATGTATTTATTTATTAATTGATCTTACTTAACAGTTATGAGGATGATCGATTAAATTATAAGTACCTTAAAACCCGGCATAAAACGCGCCCCTGTATTTTTCAACTGCAATTTTTAATCTTTTTAGGTATATTTACCGTATAACGCACACTCCCAATTTTACAGAGGAACCTGGAATGTACACATGAATGCTATTATGCTTGGAAGTCATTTATTAAAGGTATTAGTAAAGCTTGAACTCACAACAATCCTTTCAGTTCATAAGGAAACTCATTCTTTTTAAATAAACAGTATTTTGATCTATGTGGAAGACTAATTTTTTCGAAAACAAAATCAAACATGTTTTTTTTTATAATTCTTATATTTTCAAATATTTAATAATTGAAAAATTCAATGTGTAAGAGATCAGTATTTGACTCCTAATGAAGAATTAATTGTTACCAAAGAAAATAAACATTAATTATTTTTATTACTGTTCCTTTTTGTATTCGAAGGAAAATAAAAAAAATGCATTGAATTATAAAGTTACCTTTCTTTTTTTAGTTATTTAGTAATAGAAATAACGAAACTTTTTATGAGATGAAAATCGAAGCACTCTTCAGAGATTACGGTTGTTTACCGAAACAAGGTAGTATATATTTTAAGCCTCTCTCGCAAATGACGCAAGGATTATTCTGAATGTGTTATGAATATCCCATGAGAGTTTGAACATAATTGGTAAGTTATGCGAGACTTTTGTCGTTAAGCAAATGGCATTTTTACAAAATAATTTGTATTAGTTATACGAGCTTAAAGTATTATTTCAATTTAGAAATGAGTTTCGAAGAACTATGATTTTCAGTTTGTAATATGTCTAGAGTTCTTTGTAATTTAGAATGAAAATTTTAAAGTGTATTATTCATAACTAAAACTTTATACAGAGTTGGAATACATTTCTTCCTCATCAGATAACATTTAATCAAAATAAATTTAATTTACAGTTGTTTTGCACAGAATTTTAATTAAATATAAAAATGAGAGTAAGAATGTAGTGTACGTGGAGATCTTACTTATTTTATCTGAATTATTTATTTTGATTTTAACTACGTAAAGCCTAAGAATTTTTCTTATGTCAACATATTATATCTTTAGACTGCGCATCTTGTTATATGTCTTCAAGGTTTAAAATATAAATCATTCATATATGAATGTCTTTGACTATTGTAGAGATGGTCAGAGCCCTGGAGCAATTAATGATTGACCGTGTAGAGGAACTGATGCATGTTAAATAGGTCAAGGCTCAAAGTCCTCAGATTGGGGTGGTAGGAAATTTAGAGAGAGA
The DNA here is from genome assembly GCA_019973975.1 of Trichonephila clavata. Taxonomy (NCBI): domain Eukaryota; kingdom Metazoa; phylum Arthropoda; class Arachnida; order Araneae; family Nephilidae; genus Trichonephila; species Trichonephila clavata. The sequence continues at coordinate 4,437 of BMAO01038719.1, read as the reverse complement.
GGAACTGTCAACTTCACTTAACCGAGACTAAAAACTTTGAAATCCGTTATCACACACACACACACACACACGCACACAATAATTTGCTGTAGAATGTGACTGTAAAATAATTTATAACTATACAGGATGTCCAGTCTTAAAGAATCCAAAAGTTGTGACTTATTACGAAACTACCCATCAGAATGTAATAAACTATTCATCCCTGGATTGGGAACCCTTTCTAGATCTTTTTGGGTGCCGTCTGTTGAGCCGCACGCACGTTTGCGCATTATTCGGCAATCTCAGACGATAATCTTGTAACACTCACTTCAATAGTAAACATGTGGACGCCACAGCAAGAAGTGAAGTGTGTATTTTGGTTAACTGGATTTAAATCGGTCACGTCTGTACAGCGATGTGTTTGAACAGAATGGAATGTCGTTACTGGCTTGCCTAATATACGTATCAGGGCTGCTACAGAATGAATCATGCACAGGATCAATAGTGCCTTTCATCACGAAAACTTAAGGATATTTGCCAGTTTGAGATACCAAAGTTCCTGTCTCCTTTAAAGTTCATTCACATTGGTGGATACTTTTTAATGTAGGAGGATCGACATTCCATTCTGTTCGAACCCATCGCTGTGCACGTGTGACTAACTTAAATTCTGTTAACCAAAGTAGACACTGCACTTTCTGCTGTGGCATCCATATTTTTACTAATAAAGTCAGTGTAACAAGTTTATCATCTGCGATTGTCAAATAATGCGCGTACGTGCTGCCGATCATACTACACCCAAAAAATCTAGAAGGCGTTTGCAATCCAAGGATAAGCAGTTTATTACATTTTGATGGGTAGTGCCGGAATAATAAGCCATAGCTTTTGGATACTTTAAGCCTGGACATCCTGTATAATTAAACACGTTATTGCTTAATAAACATAATATCAAAACAAGACATTTTTTTATGTAATTAGGAATTCATAAAACTCTCTCTTTCTCTCTCTATTAAAAATTATCACAGTAAATTACATGAAGTTTTTTTTTCTTTCAGAATCTCCTTTACTTAACCCTTACAGTCATTCGATATTGTATTTTTATCTTTCATTGAATATTTGGACGTTTGGACTAATTTTTTGAAATTTTGGAATAATTTGTTTTACATTTACAATAAACTTTTAAATTAAGGTTTGATGAAACCATTGTTTTTTTTCTGTTTTTTAAGAGGGCTTTGCGATATTCGATATCATTTTAATTTGCCATGTTTTAAAGGAATATTTAGAGAACAGATGCTTCTTAAAGTAATTTTTTCTGAGTAATGAGGATTACTGTTGAGATTAAAGTTTTCATCAAGAATCTTTAAAATGACAAACAGTAGTTATTTTGAGTCTGCAATAAATTCTAACTTTTCTTTTTTATATATTTCCTATTTTTCTTCCGTTTATTTTCTAGTTTAAAACCCAGTCAAGACGATTGCATTAAATGTACAACTATTTAAGAAATGTAATTTATTTTCTGTTTTTAGGCTTGTGCTGAAAAGAAAACAAGCAGACATTCGATATCAGGAGGAAAATAGAAAATTTCGTTGTTCATTAGTAAGACTCAAATTGTTACCCTGAGATGCTATTAATAATATTTTTTTAATGTAGTCTCTTTCTTTCAGCGAAGTTAAATAAATGAGTTATGTAACGTTTTTTGTATCATAATACTCTTTTTTTGCTGCAGAAATTATTTTATATTACATTATTTTATAATCTGTTTGAAAAATACTAGACATTTTTAGTTATTTAATAAGTTCTCCATTCAGTTCTCTACGCTACACTCTTTTTTAAAAAAAAACTTTTACTCTTTTTATCTAAACAATTGACATACAATTTCTTGCTAATTCATAAATTTAGTTTATGCAATGACTAAAATCGGAAGTATTTCTCTAAGAGCTCAAAAATGTTTTTGTACTTTCTATTAAATGCAACACTTATATAAAAATTAAGGTATCAGACTACCCAAAAATTATGAATTTTGCCAAAAATGGACAATTTTTTAAAAAATGTATTTGTAAGCCATCTTTTTAGCTTTATAAAAATACCAAGTGTATTATTTTCCGTTCACTAGAACAAAAACTACAAGTATTTTAGTAAAAGCAGATGCCATTACTTCAAGCAAGATGATGCGCTTTAAAATGCGTTTTACTCGAAATGTGTGCTTTTGAAAATACTCAAACGTGAACAGCGATTGCTAAAAAAGTTTTGAAAATAATTAACTGAAATTTTGTGTGTGTTTGTATAGTAGTAAAAGTGTTTTAAATACCAGATTTAGCAACCACTGTTTTATTACAAAATTTACAGTCACTTAAGTTAATATAATCATAGTTTTTTATAACAATTTCATATAATAACTAAGATAATGTTATCTAGTTTTTGTAAAAATTTAAAGTTTCTCTTATCCTGAAGGTTATTTCAAAAATGAATGACAAAGAAACACCTCAGAATTATAAAATCGAAAAAATTATTCATAAACTTTTGATACAGAATAAACCGCATTTATGGTATTTTTTGGAAATTTTTACCTATTCTTTCCCATTGTAGTAATAATAATTTGTTTTTCTCTTCTTAATTTTAGCATTTTTTTCTTAAAATGTACTAAACAAATCTTAAAACCACAAAAAATGGGTAAAAATTGACAAAAAAGAATATAAACGTGGCCCATTCTGTTGTACTAAGAGTTTTTGAACAGATTTTCAATTTTTAAATTCTGATGTGTTGCTGTGTTATTCATTTTTGAAATGACCTTCAGAATAAGATATATTTTAATTTTTACAAAAACTAGAGCACTTTACATTAAATTACCTAAAAAAACAATAGTTATATTCACATAAGGGGCTGTAAATTTTGTAATAAAACTATGATTGATAAATGTGTAGGTTAAAGAACTTCTACTATTATAAAGAAAATACACAAAAATTTCAGTTAATTATTTTCAAAACTTTTTTAGCAATCGCTGGCTCGTTTGAGCATTAAAAAAACACATTTCGAGTAATAATAAACGTGGTATTTTTATAAAGCGAATAAGATAGACTCTAAAATAAAATCATTATAAAAATTGTCAGTTTTTGGCTAAAGTCACAGTTTTAGTATAGTCGGATACCTTAAGTTCTTTTTGTCAGTCAATTTGAAATTAAGTATTCAAGAACTCTGCACTTTGGCATCCACACATATTTTAGTCGATTCATTCCACTATGTCTAATATATTTATTTATTATATTCCACTAATTTTAATCCTTTATTTACATATTATTCTTCAAATACTTTTCTTATCCTATTTGCTCATTTAAAAGATTTTAAACGCAAAATGATTCTGGACAGTTCCATTCAATCATTTTAAGCGAGTCAAAGTGATGAATCTTTAAAGAATTTCCAGTCCAACGTCTTCAATCAGATTTATTCTAAAGACAATAAATACGACAAAAGGTCTCATTTCTCGATAAAAGGGCATTGTAAGAGAAATATGCATCTTAACGCAGCTAAAATTAGCCCATCTGCCTTCTGTGGATGGGTAAGATTAAAGAGAGGAATTGGTTAATTACGATCTAAGTGAAAAGTTGTCGTCAAAGGGAAAAATCTAATCTCTTGATATGCTACTATCTCTTTAGGGATTTGTAACGGAGATTCCTTCCCTAATGTGAATTAATCAGAATCATTTCCATTCAGGGAGAAGTAATGACTTTGATGGGAATGCAATACTACTTTATGTCTAGAAAGAAGGACCTATTGGTGGCCCAGAGATGATTTACATAAATTTTTATAGCTATTATTTATAATTTTTTAGGTAAATCATTAGGTTTTTTCCATAGCATTCAAACTTCGTTTCGTAGACGTAGTATAAAGGAAATATCTTTAAATTTTTGTCAACTTTTAAAATTAAGAATACATTTTCAAAAGTTGTGGAAACGGGGCTTCATTCTGCATATTGGAAGACAGAAAACCGCTGTACAGCGTTTACAACTTAATAAATGATTGTTTAAAAAACTACAAAAACCACGCTTTTATTGTAGATCCTTTTTGTTTGTTGTGTTTGTATTAACCATGAGGGTTTTCCCTTTCGGGTTGTAGCTGAATCTTTTAGTCACCAAATCTGCAAAACGGATCTGGAATTAGTCACCAGATCTGGAAATGGTAAATCGTCAATCCTGATTATCCTGATCGGGACAATGGAACACAATTAGTAAAATATTGTAGTGCCCTCGGTCCTTGATAAGTGTGCGAAATTTCGAATGAATCTGGCTTTTTAAAATGGGTAAATTTAGGTTGAAAGATTCCGTAACATAAAGGTAAAGCTAATAAAAGCATGTTAAAAAAAGCACGCGGACATAACTAACATATTTACTACAATTTTGTTCTATTTTACTTTAAGGCAGTGGTTCTTAAGCTTTAGATTGCCGCGGCTCCCCTTTATGTATCAGC
>BMAO01038718.1:0-143955 GCA_019973975.1 Trichonephila clavata | reverse complement strand
ATAGGATCCGTTCTATTGGTGTACAGGAAATCCTTTTGCATAGAAGCATCTTTTATTCCTAAATCAAACATTTGACTTTCAAATGAACATGCCTAAGCTCTGAAAACATACATACATCAGATGAAAACGTTCTTGTCCTGTTTTTCTTTCTTGTTCACTTGCTTTACCTTTTAAAGGATTTGCTGTTATTGCGTCCTGCTATGGGATATCTCTCAAAATTATTTGCTTATATTTGTTCGGTTAAATTGCATTTATTTAGGAACCATGTCTGTACCATCTGCGCTTTTATTATCAGTTATGAGGGAAGATTGAAGCAGATTTTACTTAACTTTATTTTCCTGAACGGGTCTAATCAATCTATTGCTGTAACCTTTTAGTAAGTCTAAGGTTTTAATTATGATACATCATTTTTAAGTTTTCCTCAAATTTAAAAATTGTTTAATTTATACATTTTCGAGACTAGGAGAAGTTTTTCCTTAGCATTATAAAAAATGACATTTTACATGACTAGGTGTACTCGACTCATATTCCTGAAATGGAAAGAAACATAAAAATCAATTGCATATTTTTTGATGATTTGTAATGTTAGATAGATGGGTAGTAATACATGGTGTCCGGGCTAAAAGTATCCAGAAGTAATAGCTTATTATTACGGAACTACCCATCAGAATGTAATAAACTGTTCATCCGTGGATTGGAAAACTCTTCGAGATTTTTCGGGTCTAGTCCGATCGGCCGCACTTGCATGCATTATTTCAGACGATAAACTTTTTACATTGATTTCATTAGTAAAGATGTGGAAGCCACAGTAAAAGATGCAGTGCATGCTTTGTTTAACGGAATTTAAATCAATCACGCGTGTATTGCGACGTATTCGAACAACATGGAAAAAATGTCAACCCTCCGATATCAAAATATATCCAACAATGGAAAATAGCTTTAAAGGAGTCGGGAACTTTGATATCTCAAGATAGTAAGACACTGTTGATCGTCTGCGGGATTAATTTTGTTGGAGTACTGATGGGTCTTTTAAACAAGCCAGTGACTACATTCATTCCATTGTGTTGGAACACGTCACTGTGCACGCGTGAGTGAATTAAATTCCGTTAAACAAAGTACGCACTGCATCTTTTACTGTGGCATCTAAATCTTTACTGAAGTTTCTATCAAAAAGTTTATCGTCTGAAATACTGCTTGCAAGTGCGGCCGATCGGACTAGACCCGAAAAATCTCGAAGAGTTTTCCAATCCCTGGATGAACAATGTATTACATTCTGATGGGTAGTTCCATAATAATAAGCCATTACTTTTGGATACACTTAGCCCGTAAACCTATATATGCATATAATTCTGTATTTAATTGGAGTATTTTTTAAATTTTATTTTATCAAACTCGTCCGTTTCTCTGGGTATTTCATGATGCTGTATGGCTGGCTACATACTGTTTTTTTAAAGTTATTGGTATTAAGTCTTATATAATATTAGAACTTCGATCGTATCGAAATTTTTTTTTCGTGGGCGTTGCCTTTCTATTAAAAAAGAATTGATTTCTAAACTCGAATCATACTTATTTTTTGCTCCTTCCCTTCAGGGTTAATTTCTTCAAAATCTTTTCAGCCGATCTTTAATCAAAAAACCAAACATGTTTGCAAATTTTAAGTGTGTCGGTCTAATAGTTTCGCAGATTTCATGATGAATGTGAGCCGCTTTTCTCTTATATATAGTCCTACTAAGCGTGGTACCAACTGCACAAGGAAAGAATTTAATTAAATTGTAGTTTATGATCTCATATCAAAACAGCTTTTCTTTGATATGCTAAAACCTTTACTGGAAAGATGTTTTATATTAAGTGAGAAATATTGTATTGCGACTAACAAATTTGATAGAGAGTATCAATATTACGTCAAAATAGACTCAAATTATTATACTTGATAACTTTTTAATAGAATATAACCAATATTAATTTTATAGATCATATACTGTTACAAATTATAATTTAGTAGTTTTTAGAAATCTCGGGAAAAAAATCACAGGTGAGAGAGACAAATGATAGAGAGACATGTTCCTCATTTGAAGCAAAAAAATCATGCGTGGAATTAAATGTAGATTTGCAATTTTGGATTAGTGTTTTATACCTATTATCGATTTTTAAAAGCCTTTGACAAAAATAAATTTTAAATCAAAGTGTTTTGAACAGAAGTGTATGCTTATTGCAAATTATTCTGCATTTTATGAATTCTGCAGCTAACTATGTAACTATGCATACTAGCTACTAGCATGCTTTGCATTACAAAAAATGCAGGGAGTTATAAGCCAATTATATATAGAGATTAACAATTAATAAAAATAATTCTCGATATTTTTCTGCCACAGAGTTTGAATTCATGTCTAATTTATAAAAATTCTTGAGGCTTAAGAGTAAAAGGAAAGAAACGTTTACGGTAAGGAGTGGGTGATTGTTTTAGCTCCAAGGAAGGCCATTGTTGAAGGACATTGTGGAAGAGGAGGATACTCTTTAGGCTGCACCTTTTTAAAAATGATAGCACTCGTTAGTTAACGTTGCATCTCAGAAAAGGGATAAATTGCCCCATAAAAACCAATATAAGTAAAATAAGTAACAGTGGTATTTTAATAAGTTTATTTATTGTGCTAATTTAATATTTATTGCTGCAAACGAATTTAATTTTAGAATCAGTTTAATGGGATAGCTGTACGCTATCACATTTTTTCTTTTTTCAAATCAGAATGAGATGGCTTTTTGAAATTTTCATCACAGCCTGCAAGTTAATATCAACCAGTTTCACCTATATTTACTCTTGCTGATATTCAGGCAAGAAAAGATTTGCTTACACATATATGTTGATCCAAATATAGGAAATATTTTCTGTCTATTTGGTTTTCTGACTGTCTTAGTGGACTGCAAAAAAAAACCTTTTTGGCCTCCCTTTTGACCACCCCTGGTAAATGGGATATCTATTCAAACACACGTATTTGCAGTACTTATCTAATTATATTTAAACCTAAAGCTTCTTATTAACCAGGGTCAAAGACGGTTGAATAATTATAGCGAATGTCTGGAATTGATCTTAAGATGCTGAGTATAAATTAGTTCTTCAAGAAGAAGAATATACTTAGTAAAATTTAGATACATCTGAAAAATTATGAGAAATACGTCATAAGGGTGCTTAAAGTTTTTTAAAAAAGTTGTAAAAGCAAAATAAAAGAGAAAAGTTTTATAACTTTTCACGATCTCACTAAGCAAAGTGATTTAAGCAATCTAAATATGTAACATTCCTATATTGGGTGCAGCCGAATTCGACCAATAAATACTGAAGGCTTATAGTAGGCAGTACGGAGACAGCAAATCATTGTAGATCATGGGGTCTCAAACCGCGTTTAATCGGAAGAATTGGTAAAAGCAGTTATGAAAGTGTGTGACGTCGAGTGAAACCAAAAGGGGGATAAGAGGTAAGAAATACATTTATTAGACGTAAAGTATGTTTAGAATACGATCAATGCTTCACAGCTCGTCACAAATGCAACGACGACTGATTGTCAAAATTGTTCGAAATTGAAGCCTCTTAGCTCATAGCACATCCGATACCAGACAAAGGTTTGTCGGAAGCGTTCACAAACAAATCCGATGAGCTTGAGATGTCAGCTGAATCAACGACGATCTATGGTGGGATATCCTGCACTATAGCCACCGGCGACTCATATACAAGCGATTTCAGGTGGCCCCAAAAGAAGAAACTTAAGGGATTAAGATCCTCTGAGAAAGGAGGCCAAGTAATAGGTCTGCCACGTTCTATTCACCTTCCAGAACATGTTGGTTAGCACCGCAATAGAAAAAATATGCTGGTTCACTATCATGCATGAACCACACGTTCTGGAGTTCAATGGTCAGTTCTCCTGGAAGCAACTCCGGAAAAAGTGGGAAATTTGCATACGTGTAGGTTTCTTCAACCCTACCAAGGCGTTCCAAATTCCCGTGTTCGTTTGGCCATTCCCCTCGTGTGGCTCATCGTCCTCCCGACTACTACTACTATCACGATTTTAACCTACTAAACTTGGTTTGAGACACCATGTTCTATGATATTGTCGTTCCAATGCTGCCTACTATAACCCCTCTGAATTTGTCCGTCAAATTCGGCAAAACCCTGTAGTAGTAATAGTAATCGTAATAGTTATAGTAATTTAATAGTAAGCAGTACGATTGAAAACTTTAACCTTTAATAAATCCCTATTCAACATGAAAATAAAGTTCTTTCGTACTATTTACGTAATAGATGCTTTTCACCCTATTGATATCACTTAAGTAAGCAAAATCTCTTAGGAGAATAAAAGAACTTAATTTTTTGTTTCTAGACAAATATCACCAGGGTTAAAATTCAACCTTGATTTAAAAGTACGAAGAAAGAAAGTGATGCACTCGTAAAAGAAGTACTTAATCCACAGAATTTAATTTTCCGATTTCAAGGGGCTTTCCAAATTCAATAAAATTTAAAGAAGTTGGTGCAAGTGGAACAAGATTTTTCTCGTATTTTCTATGTTCTTTTGTACTTGGAAATGTTCTTGTGATTGCGCTCTTTTCTGTGAAATTCCTTTTAAAGTGCGCTTTGCTTGTCTTGATTTTTTTTGTTGTTGTAAATTATTTTTTTTATTTCTCTTTTTCTGTTTTTCAGTTGATTCTTGGTATGGTATAGATCCCACTTTGTTCTGACTAAATTTTATTGTGTGGATGATTTTTCTTACTTTTATTTCGGTACAGTAAATCTTAGTTTTTCATTTGAAATACGATGAATTTTAGCTCCGTTTTAAATATTTGATTAATGAGATCAGTCTACTGATAACTTTTCTACTGAAGAAATTCTTTTCAAGAACCTGCGATATAGAATATCCTGAGTATGTTATATAGATTTTTTATTTTTTTTTGAATAAAATCTGATAGATATTTTGTAATTTACTACTCCCTGGAAATATTTCGCTGTTTTTACATGCAAGATTTGAGCTCAGTTTGGAAACTGATATATTAAAAGAGACTCATTGTATAATTTTGTTTGACAGAATTTTGAATACATTCTGTATTTTTATTAATTAATATTATGTTTATGATTAACTCTACTACTGTTTAGAATAAATTATTGCTTAATTTCTATTTGTACATTTGCCTTCATAATCTGCGTACAGGCAATCATCTTACGTGTGCTTATGCATAATTACTATTAAAAAATCTCGCTTTAAAAGATCAAACAATCCGCTCGCGTCATATATTGTGATAATAGTAGTTTCTCCACAAGAATCCATAGGGTCACGAACAGGCCAAAAAAGGTCACCAAATTGCCAAAATAATCGCAGTCGCCAATATGGTCGCCAAGTTTTCATTGAGTTGCCATTATAATGTAAGGGATGGCGTTGCTTCGAATATATTGCAATTTTAACATAAATTAAATACAACATAGAGTAATATAAACGCATTACACACCCAAATATAAATTATTTGCACTATTTTAAGTATTCTTTGTACAAAATTCGTAACAATATGATTGAGTATGCACAGACTATCGGAGTCAAATGTGTGTACATCCTTAGCTATATGAATTTTAATAATGACTAATTCATGAAAGTACATTAGATTTCTCTCATAAATCAAACTTCAATTTTAATATCTTAATACTAATTTAGTACAAATATCGAATTTTTTTCTCTTGATTCATTGAGTTTAAGGTCCTTTTAACTGTTGTCTTGATATCTAAGATCAATGCACCCAGACGAAATTTGCGATAATATCGTATTTCTGCTCCTCGATTGATGAAAATGTGGTCGCTATAATGGATATTTAACTATACACATTGGAAAAAGCAGAAAGTGATTTTGCGATATCGCAGCTACGTTGAGAAAATTCTACACTCCCATTTCGTGTGCTGGTGCTTGAGTGCAAATGCAATTGCGTGTTAAAATTGATCTTATAAATAGGAATTGCCCATTCTCTGATTCGATATCTTGTTTTCAGTGCTTATTTTTGAACGCCTAATAATAGTCATCATTATATTGTTTTTGACATGTTTTTTCCTTTAATGTGCTTCTGAAGTAACATATGAAATTTTACCTTGCTGAAACATTTACGAATTATTATCCAAACTTCCATTCACAATCGTATTTTTCGTAGCTTATTTGCATGTCTTATCCATTATTATATATCCATTATCTTTCTCGTTGCTTTACCACTCATCTCGAAAATAACACAAAGAACCTAATTTTAGTCAGCCTCAAATGCTTCATCAGCTATGAAATGGAAATAAAGTATTACTTCAGCAATTGTATTTTCTGTATATTACTTCGACATTAGAGAATAAGCACTTATGAAAGTTGGCACGCTTATAAAAAAAAATGACAATTTATTTGTTCAATTCTATTTTTACATGAATTACTTTTACATGATTTAAATTTAACATGATTAGGAAAAAAATATAACTTTCTTTTTACATAACTTCGATTTAACCTTACTTCTAGGGAAAAAAAATTGATTTACTTTTATTTTTATAACTGCAAAAATTGAAAGACAAGGAATTTATAACCTCAATATAGAATTTTGTCTGCTTAATGAATATCAAGATATCGCCAAACATGACGATTAAAGTAATTTAAGAAATGAGAAAACTATAAACGATACACGACGAAGAGGTATTAAACTGGTGATCGAACTGGTACATACAATGCCCTATAAAAAACAACAACACAACCCTTGTTTACTAAATCCGTTTTTAAATCCACTGAAACGTCGGTACCACAGGAGGCGAGTCCTGATTTTGTTGAAAAGGTTACGGAGTGAATTTCACCAATGGGGCACAAGGTACAGGGCAGTAGCTACCGCCTTGATACGGGGTTCCAAAGTTTCAAATTGTTCAAAATGTATAAGCAAAAAAATTGTAAAATGTTAAGGGGTGCCAAGGCATTTTGATATGGGGCCCATTTAGGACTAAATACGCCAGTGACGAAAAACACTACTAAGACATTTCTATTGACAGCAGTAATATTGCTGTCTCACGCAAACGTATTCATTTATTATCAGAAAGTGTCAACGAATAAAACATATTTTTATGTTGCTTATTTTATTTTGTATAATATTTGTGTTTACGAATTGGTGGCATGCTTTTTCCTTTTTAAATGATAATTTACTTTGCATGATACATGTATAAAATCTATGAAATAAAATGTTTAAGATCCTACACAAATTACTCCAATAGAACCAATCTTCTGAATTATTATTATAGATGTGATTTATTTTTTACGCTTACTCTTAGGAAGCTTATCTATTGTGTAAAAATAAAACTAGGTGTATATATTATATAATAAATCAAGAATGAACTATACATGTGTTCTCACAAAAATTTTAGCTGTCGTTCAGAACAAACAACAATGAACGCTTAACAATGAACAATGTTAGAAGATATAATAGTTTTACATTATTCAATTCCTACTATAATATATAGCTCACTATCTCTCTATATATATTTATCTTGTTCAAATTTTCAATCGTTAATAAAATACTTTCTATTCATCCAATGAAGTTCAAATTTTTTTTTAAAACTTGTAGTGGATGAGAATTGATGTTAATTCAGTTTTTTTCAAATATTATTTCATTAATTACGGATTAATTAGTTAAATTAAATTTATTACCGGTTTTCGACGCCAGCTTATACTCGCCTCCATTGTTGTAACAATGTAACTGTTAAAACAATGACAAAAGTTGAGGGCTCAAAAACGGTTTTTTAGCCCTACTAGCCAAACCGGGTGTTCATTGTTACAACAATGCAGACAAATCATGCTCTTTTTTCAATTCCCACTATTATAGTTCACTTTCTCACACCACCACCACCCACCACCACCACACACCACCACCACACACACACACACACACACACACACCACAACCACACACACACACACACACACACACACACACACACACACACACACAACACACACACCACACACACACAACACACATCTTGTTCAAATTTTCAATCCTTAATAAAATACTTTCAATGCCTTCATTCAAACTAGGAATTGGCTTAATTTTTTACATTTCTTGTTTTAATGTGTGTTTCCATATGCACCTCAGAGCGTTTCACCCACTGAAATATACGATCTATTTATTTTCGCTGTAAGAGTTAATTTGTTCAGAAAATGCAACGCTGTTTCTTATTTTCATCAAGATTTCAAGTGAAGAAATATGAACCAATAAATACAAGTAACCATTATTTGAAACATTTTATGCGACTAATCCTTAGTACGGGCATCCTTTCAAAAGATCCAAATTGCGTTTTTAAATATTTTCGGAAAATTGCAGTTCTTCTTACATTTATTTCTTTTTTCCTTGATTGTTCTGGGGATAACGTTGATTGTTTTACCGATATTAAATGAGCTTCGGAATCCATTCAACGTAATCGTTTAATACCATTTATTCATGCTAATTTATATCCTTTTGTTGGGATTTCACCCATCTGAAGAAGAAAAGAAAGAATTTGTATTTCGTACAAGAAGAATGGAATAAGACTTTTTTCATATCTTTTGTGCAACTAAATTCAATCGCGTGTTCAAATATATCACAAATACTAATTCTTTACCAACATTGATGCAATTCACAGATTTTTTTGAGATATTTCATTATAACTCTAATACCAAGTTTATTTCGATTAACCGCTTAGGAAATTTATGTGGCTTTTATCTTTCGACACTATAACGGATAAATCTCAAAGGAAATAGCATTGTTAGTAATTACTTTTAATGTAATAATAAAATTTTTTCACAAGCGGTATTTAAGAAAAAAAAAGAAGTAGTATGCTATATTAACATAGTTTTTAATATATATGCATAACTTGAAATTCTTGATGTTTATCTAAGGCAATGTATTTTTTTAAATAATTTTATCTTACATTTTTGAACAGTTTGTGTTTTGGAATAAAATTTAAACTGTCAACATGGAGTCTTAGCCTATTGAAGGATACGAGACTCGATATTTTGAAATATTTAAATTTCCTATTATGTGATTTTCACAATACTAATACTATTTAATTTAAAAAGTAAAGGATTTTTGAAAAACTGGGATAATTTTTAATGTTATTAAAGGGATTTACTGTTCTTTTCATGTGATTTAAATTTTTCCTTGCGATTCAAAATTTAAAATAATGTTTTCCTAGAATTTCTATTCATATCTGAAATGAAACACAAAATTAGACTCATGAACATTGATTCATTAATAGAGAAGGAAAAGTATTTGAACACATTCCAATTCAAAATTTTACGTTAAATACTATTTCAGTCGTCAGTCTTTTTTAATTAAATAATCAAAATAATTAAAAACTTAAGCGCGCGAATTTCCGCTTTATACATTTCATTGCCAATTTTCTTAAAAAAATATCACGACTTTCAAACAAAATTTTAATTGTCAGGTAGATTTTAAATATTTTTTAAAAAAAAGGAGGAAAATGTTGATAATTAAAACATATTCAATGATAACAACTATAGTGGACACTGAAACGTCGTCAATGTTTGCTTATACTTTTTCATGATGTATATTGTTATTCAATTTTGGTTTTAAATCATATTGTTTGATTTCAAACGCGGAAGGGAATAAAAATATTAGATTCTTTTTTGGATGAATAGAATTAGTATTCCTAGTTTATAGCCTCTTCGATGACATCCGAGTAACAACACAACAATCCATACAGTCTTAAATCTCAAAAAAATAAAACTAGTTAGACTAGAATAATTTTTATCGCTATACACCAGGGGTGGGCATTAAGTCGATCACGGTCAACCAGTAGACCACCTGAAAATTAGTAGATATTAATTATATACATACCGAAATATTTAAGATTGGTTGACAGTAAACGGACTAAGTTTTCCGCTGACTATAACTATAAGCACTAACTTTAGATGAAAATGTTTTATTTTTTTAATGTATTTTGAATTGTTTCGTAACAAATGCAGCTTTTGAAATTATTATACTTGTGGTTATTGTTATTATGTTTGTCTCTTGCGCTTTGCTTTGAACGCAATCTTAAAAGTGTAAGTTTATTTTATAGTAGTTATGTAGGTAAGAGGCCTATTCTATTCATTATTAAGTTATAATAAATTCTGAAGACATTTTTCTTAGCTCACCACACAACTACGAAACTGGGTGGACCGCAACAGTTTGAAAAATTAGAAGTAGCCCGTTCTCTGGAAAAGTTTGCTCAACCTTGCTATAGTCTAATATTTTTTTACAATTTTTTATATCAGTCAAACTTTATTTTGCAAAATTTCTCTAACTGTGTGTTTCTCTCAATGGGAAACAACTTTAACTCTGAAATATTGCTTCTAAAGGAAGTATTCAATGTTTACACATAAACCAAATGGATTATAGATTACTCAGACATACACATGTTTTGAGTAATCTATAATCCCTTCGGTTGAGAAGAAACTTTCTCATAATAAATAATTCCTTTTTTTTCAACTTGAGTAGTTAGAAATATTCAACCACATATATAGTGAATTAAAAATATAATTACTAGGGAGGTCATTTTCTTTCGAAAAGGAATACGTTCTAATATTTTTATTTTAACTTTTAATACGGTGATGTAATAATTATTAATTGTTTTTTGTAGACAAGGCAAGTCCCGAAGAAGGGGAGCTATTTCATTAGTGGCACTCTCTAATAGCTGCTCTCGATACCAAATTGTGATGTTTGAATTTTATTCAATTCACACTCTTCGGATGCTAAACATTACAGTGATTTATTTTTGCCAAAAGCACCAGAGTCAAATTGATACTGTTCTTTTACACATGCCATATAATCATATGACATGCGTGCCTGCGAATTTCGCATGCAGAACATCTATTGACTGCAGCCACGATAGAGCCAATTATTAATTATAAATAGTTATTATTTATGATTAAATGTTCATTTTTTTTTCTCTTTATATGAAAAAAGTTTTTCATGATGCTGTACTGAATTTATTGAAGTGAAAACTTCTTCAGAGGAGTTGGACACTTTTTGGTAGGGAAAATCTCATGGGTTCGCGTCACCGACATGCTCTGACTGGCGCATGCGCAGTGTGCTGTTCGCTTTAGACACATTTGGATGGGTGAAATCTCGTGCGTTCGCGTCACCGACATGTATCTATAGCTATACAGCTGACGTATAGTGCTGTGTATATCTTATAAGTGAAATTGAATGGATTTAGAGAAAAGTTCAATGTGTATATAGTGTGCATTGTTAAAATAGTGTTTTTGTTTGATTATTATTTGAATCGTTTAATTGAAGAATCCTTGTGCAGTACAATAGTGAGTACTAAATAAATATACTAATATTTTTAAGATAAAAAAATAACAGAAAAAATATTTTAAATACTCGCATTTATTTTGGCGTTTGAAAAATTTATATCATTCAAAATTATTTTAAATCTTCGTATTTATTCTATCATTTGAAAATTTTGTATTATTTATTTTCTAATATTTAACCTCTGCAATGCATCATACAATCCGGATTAGCATTTCACATTAGCTTAGACGTTTTCTTTCTACCATGGTAAAACAGACATCTAGTTGTTCAATCATAATTTTATCGTGGATTTTGAAATTAAAATTTTTATAAAATCTAATAATAATTCGAAATTAATGTGTTGAAGTTAAAAAAATGGTTAAAAATGCAAAATTGTAGTTTATTACCTTATATAATTAAAATCTTTAGTTTGAAATAATGAAAACGGCTCCGACTTTAATTTCATTAAATATTTTATTTTATTTAAAAATTTAATATTTCGAAATCATTATTTATTAATTTAAATTGTCACAAATAAAATATATGCTCTTCTACTTTTTGCAAAATGATTATCTATAATTTTATATCATTCGATTTTATTATTAGAAATTTACGAAAAAATTTTGTCAGGGAATTAGGGTTATTTTAAATATCCGTTTTTCATATTTGCTTATATCCTTAACATTTCCCCCTAATTTCTTCTTTGGCAATGACTATTCACAAATCACAGGGAGGTACTTATGATGCTATTCTTTACGAATACGATCGCAAACATCCTAGAGAATTAGTTTACGTAGCTTTAACAAGATTAACGAGGATTCAAGGTTTATTTTTGGTTACTCAAGAAAATATTAGCAGCAGCTGGGAATTTTGGATTTGTAGAACAGGAACACCTCTAAATAATTCAGAAACAAATAAACATTATAAAAGATCAACAAGTCATCGAGAGGATCTAACGTTAGAATTGAAAAGGTTAGACAAAACAATATACTTCAAATGGTCACCAAAACTTTTCTAGAATTCATTCCCAACAAGAAAGGATTATCAATATTTTCATTCAATTGTCAAAGTTTGCATGCGCATGGAGCTGACCTAAAAATGATGCCATCGTTAAAAAGTCAGATGATCTGATTTTGTCGGAAATTCGTACGAAAAACGAAGAACCACTTGATATTCCGAATTTCAACTTTGTTGTAAGTTATGAAAGACCCGAAGTTCCAGCAGCAGGCGTAGCTATTTATCCCAATACTCAAGATACGTCATACTTCAGTACTTCACATATGGACGTACATACTAAATTCACTAGAAGCATTGATGTTAATGCTTTTGATATAGGCGAAATATGCGTTGCTCGGTGCGATTCCAAGAATGGGCAATACATACTTGTATTAATGGTTGCCGTTTATATTTCACCTGGAAAATCTTTGAGACAGATACAACAATTTTTATTCGAAAATTTGATGATTTATACAAAAAAAGGTTCTGAAATACTCGATAAAAGATTTGGCGAAAAATATGATAATGTACCGATGATTTTAAGTGGAGACTTCAATATTAACTTTGTAGATGATAAAAATCTACCACTAATTGAAATTCTAAATGAAACACTTAATTTAAATATGTCCAATGATCGAAAACTCAGTACTACAAAATATAACGCGACGATCGATGCGGTTTTTACGCAATATTTAGATAAATTTGAATCAAACATTTTCCTTTCTTACTTTAGTTACCATAATATTGTATCTTTTTTAGAACAAAATCAAATAATTGAAAGTACAAAAATTCTAAGTATTGTTGAAATAAATGATGACATGATGCAAACAATTAAAATAATGTTAAAAATCAAGTACATTGAAATTTAAGTAAATACAAATACTATCCATAAATAATATATGATTGTATATTAATTGTTATTTCAATTGAATTGTATTTATATTTGTCATGATCTTGTACAGCCGTAATATATTTGAATAATAAAAAGACCATATAAACATGCGTATAATTGTTGCTCGGAGTGTCAATAGATGTGAAAACCAGATTGAGATGTTGATAATTTTAATTCAAACATTATGAAATTTCAAATTTTAATACTACAAGTTCTAAGTTTTCACTTCTATCGGCAGTCTCTATAACTGCCAGTTTTTTCGTATACACAAGGTATTATAGTTAGTAAAAATAAGTCGCTAAAAGTTGAATTTAACCGAACGGGAGCGCCAAGAGCGAATTTTGCAAAAAAAATAGAACAAATGACAAAAATGTACAAAATACTGAATTTTTTAAAAAAAAAAAATTAGTTAAAAATTTATATTTTGAACAGTTAGAAAAACTTCGAGCCTGCTGAAGAATTGAAAACTTAAAGCCTGAACAGTTAGAAAAGAAAAGGAAGCACGATGGACCGTACCATGAAAATATTACAACTAAAAGTGAGAAATAAATGCTTTACTTACATGAAGATGGACAAGAAGTAGAATATTTAGAACTACACATTACGTGTTGTTCTAAATATTCTACAGTTTGAGAAATGAGTTTGAACAGTTGTATAAATTATACAATTGGGACTGGTTTGCCATTTGGTGGGGAGGGGCCCTCCCTTTTGTTATTTTTAAAGATAATTCTCATTAAGTTTTTAATGGAGAAAAGATATATTAATTTTGTAAATAAGAAAAAAAATTAATTTATTTAATTAATTAATTAAATTAATTAATTTATTAATTTATTTAATTAATTTTATTTAAATTATTAATATTTTAAGTAAGAAATGCAAGGGAATCTTTGGAAATAGTTCATTAAGTAATTTTACATTGTTCCTGCTTAGAATTTCTTAAATACTGAGCATATTTTCTTAAGACTTTGTGAAGAAATTTTTAACTTTTAAAAATCATGCATAAAATGAATCATATACCTGGGAGGCTTTTTGTTTCAGGAATTTGGTGATACATACTACTCTTAAAGTTTTTGAGTATACTTGATATTTGAAATACACTATAAAGCTAGATGAATTCCTCAGCAAATAATTAACCTTGTATATAAGACATTGTAACAATGCATTGTATACAGGTTCATGAATTCACTCAATAAGAAAAAGATGAAAAGAGCAGTTGAAATTTGTACAGTAATTATTTCACGATCAACTTTAAATGCATGGTATACAATTTTTCATTTCCTGTCTTCTTCAGAACTGCACCATTTCTTTACTGATGCTATAATTTCTTAACTTAAATGCTTAGAAACAAAAATGAGTGATACAATTTAGAATAATATCCTTTTCTGATTGTCTTCCTTTTTGTGTATATTTTAACATAATATGTTTTGATGAATGATACGGAGTCTTCAACGGAACAATGATCCCATTCTCTAAACTAGCCAAAAATATAAAGAAACAAACATTGGTGGGCTTGCCGAAGTTCAAACTTGATACGAAATAAAAAAAAATTACCATTGGATGGAATGCACTGCCTTGTTGGATTAGAATCGCCTGATTCTGTATTGCTTAATACCATACTTGATGACATTTCAAGATTTATTGGAGAATTGTCCTGATTTCACGTTGTGAAGTGTCACTTTAGCTGAAATTTTAAGATTTATTGGGGGAGTTGACCTACTTTCGTTTGAAATGAAAGTTTCGCTTCATAATTGTTCTGAATTTACTTTTCTAACATTCTATTGAAGTGGAAATAATAATTTGAACTATGGTGGCTTACGGTTAATATCGTCTACCCTTTTTTCATGAAACTTAACAATACGTAGAATAAAAGATTTTCTGTTTTTCCTGACTATAGTTTACAAGGATATCAAGTTCTGGGAATAATTATTGTGTCTGAAAATGTTTCAAATTTATTCTTAGATTTTGTTCGAAATTTCTGGAAAACTTTGTAACATTCTAGTTTAGAATGAGTTTTTTTCAAAAAAATTTCATTGATAACTTTTCTTTTACTATACCGTTCAATAAAAGAATTTTGATAATTTGTTAGGATCAGAATAAATAAATTAAATCAGATTTTATAAAGAGTATGAGTAAGAACACATTTCTTTGATGTTTTAACTTTGCATTGTGATAAAATTAAAATCTTTACTATGCATTTGATACAAAAATAATATAAAATAAATGAATATTTTTGAAAAATTTGATTTCACAAGGTAATTTACATTAGAATTTACATATTATACCGTCGAAGAAATTTGTCAATACAAAAGACATTGTCAAATAATATGCACCCAGCATGCACCCAGTAATGGAAACCTTTTCGAGCCCGTTTAAATCTAGTATATAATAATGGCAGCATTTGGTGATATTTTTTGAATTAGCAATGTCTTTTCGTTTGGCGAAATTGGCGATAGTATAAAACGAAAGTATCGCCACATCAATACATAGCAGAGATTATATATAATTGCAAAAAGAGTATACATATAAATATCGAATTTCTGTTTTTGTGCATAGCTTCTTTCTGAAATTTAGATTTTTAAAGTTATCTATGAGGAAAAACATCTAAATTAGTAAGCATGATTCACATAAAAGATCACACATACGTTCATTTCTATATATAAAGTATTTGATACTTTTAAGGTTTTTTTGCTTGAAAAATTCAAATGTTAGTAAAGAGGGGGGGGGGATAAATTTTGATGACAGAAAAATGTTTTTATAAGGACTTAAGTTTATTTTTCAAATTTAAGTTTCTTTTTTGTACTTATCCTCACAGTCTCTTTTCATCATACACTATCTGGCCAAAAGTATCCGGACACCGACTTAGAGCGTCCTGAGGTACATATTAATATGATGCTGGTACCCTTTTGCATGGATGACAGCCTGCACACGTTTGGGAAGTCTTTCCACCAACTTTTGATAGGTGACCATAGGAATTGCCTTCCAGGCGTCCATCACAGCTGAATTGAGTGCTTGCAGTGAGGATGGTCGATTTTGCTGGCTACGTAATCTGCGCTCTAATTCGTCCCAAAGGTGGTCTATGGGATTTAGATCGGGGCTCTGAGAAGGCCAGTCCAGTTTTTGAACACCCATTTCGTCAAACCACGTCTGTGCAAGCCTCGATGAGTGAATGGAGCAGTTATCCTGCTGGACGAGAAATGGGCCTTCCTTGAAATATTGCAATAGAGTTGGGAGTGCAGAATTGTCGAGAATGTCCACATACATCTCAGAGTTCATGTTTCCAATCACAGGAACTAACGGACCCAGGCCAAAACACGAGAAACACCCCCACACCATTATGCTTCCACCACCAAACTTAACAGTCGGCACAATGCAGTCACTAAAGAAACGTTCGCCGGGCATCCGCCAAACCCAGACGCGTCCATCCGACTGCCAGACTATAAAACGAGATTCATCACTCCAAAGAACAGTTTTCCACATGTCCACAGTGCAATTACGGTGAGCTCTACACCATTGCAATCGATGCTTCGCATTCCGTGGAGTGATGTTTGGCTTGTGAGTGGCTGCACGACTATGGAATCCCAAGTTTTTTAACTCTCGACGGACAGTCCTTCTGCTAACACTAACTCCTGATGAACTTTGGAACTCCTGAGAAATTTCTACCAACGAGGACTTGCGACTTTGTTTCACTACCCTTTTCAGAGTTCTGCGGCTGGGTTCACCAAGTATTTTCGGCCTACCGGTTCGTTATTCTGCCGTTTCACTCCCTCGACGTTTTCACTTCACAATTACATCACTCACAGTAGATTTAGGCTTTTGTAGAATGTCCGCAATCTCACGAACTGATTTCCCACAAAGGTGGCATCCCACTATACTGCCACGATCAAACCCACTAAGCTAATTTGACTTATTAATTGCCTCACAAACGCATAAATACAATCTGACAAACCACTACCAACACTTTTATAGCTTTCAATTACGTATCAAATTGCGTTACTCGCCTGAACCACTTTTTTAAGGAGTATCCGGATACTTTTGGCCAGATAGTGTATCAAACTTATTGCTAATTTTATCTATTTAATTAATTACTTTTTATTGTTTATCGATTATTTTAACGTGTACGATTTAAATAATCAAAATGATAACATACATCATTTATATATTTTTTGCTGTTATTTGCAAAATTTTTCCGTTATATGATTCCAAATTCTTTCTGTTATTTTTAATGATAAAAAACAAAGTTAACTTTTTCTGTCCAAAAAGCTTAATCTCTTTCAAAGAATAATGAAAAAATCCACAAAACAATTTATTCAAATTGCAAAATGTTAGATTATAACATTTAGCACCGGAACCAACAACATAATGGAAATATGAGGGAATCTATTTTGGTAACGGATTTTTTATAAGGATAATAGAAATATTTTACGAGTTTTTTCGATAAAGAATAGTCAGATATAAACATATCTCCTATATTAATACTTAACCAAATTAATATATATTTATTTCAACAAAGCTTGTTAGATTAAAATTTTCATTTCAGGATCATGTAATTCAAACATGAAAAATCAAATTAACCGACTGCATAAGTAGTTCCATTTTAAAACCTCTTATCTAGTGATAAATAGAACAGCTTAGTAGAATAAGTAGAATAATTATGAAGCACATGTTCATGTCATATGTTCTTCAAACGTCTGAGTGATACAGTACAAAAATCATATTAGGATTAAAATAGATAATTGAAATGCACCCAAGAAATAAAATGTAAGGATTTCCAAAAAAAAAAAGCATTCATACTCTAATATATTTTGTCTATTTTATTTTTTGACTATTGTCTCTTGGAATGTAAAATTACATGCAAAATCTTATTATTATAATTCAATACTTAAACATGTGTAACTTATTTATATTCATTTCTAAATAAATGGGACACTAAACTACTGAAGTTACAACTAGAAAAACTCGAGTGATACTTCACAACTTTATATAGCTCTTATTTTACAAACATTTCGGCTTCCTTCTCAGAAAAAATGTAGCAATTTAAATTTTTAAACCTCTGTCACGTAAATTTCTCTTATATTTCTTCAAAAAGTAAATTCACTTTTATGAGCATATTCTTTATATAAATAAAGTAATTTTATTATAGAGTATATAAAGAAGCTACTTTTTCATCAGCTTAAAAATGTATTTATGAAAGACATGACTGCTAAAAGCTGTCTAACCAAGTCAAATCCTTTTTCGTCACAACATTGAATTGAGTTTCACGTTTTATAAGAATGGTAGTTGCATTTTTATTTCTTAAGCTACATTTTCCCAAGGACATGTCCTGAATCCCCAAGGGAAAGATTTGTAAATCTGTGAGGAGGGAATATTTCGTGCCCATCAAAGTATTATTTTTTTCAGATTCTGATTGAAGAATCAAAGATTTTCTTTGCTCCTTTTGTGAAATACATGTTGTAAAAGTGTAAATTATAGAGTCTATCCATCTGTAAATAAAAAGTTTTTCGTGATGCTGTAATAAATTTATTTATGCGTAAGGTATTGTTAGTAGGACTGAATTTCAAAAAGTTGAATCCAACAGATAAAGCATTTAAAGAAGGTAAAACTGCAAAACTGTGACGGATCTATACGCGGTTCTACTAATCCCTTCATATCTCTTTAAGGAAAATATTTATTTCAACCAACTTTCATCGAGTAAGGAAACGTGATTAAGCAAATGAGGTATATTATATAAATTCTGCTTTCGCGAGTTTGTGAGTTGACACGTTGGAGTTGATGCGTTGGTGTTGGCAAGTAGGAGTCAACATAAAGTCTGCGAATTAGTTGTTAGTTGAAGATTGAAAAGGAGTGGAATTAGTTAAAGATTACAGAGCGTGGAGCCAACGACATTGATCAAGCAGAAGAAAGCACCTGCAAGTTTCCAGTGTAGGATCCGATGCATAAAAAATTCAGGTACTGTTGAGTTTGATTAAGTAGAATCTAGTTTATTAGTGTGCGACGTAGTTATATTTGAGCGTATTTAAGCTGTCTTAGATTCAGTCGAGGGTCTGTAGTAGTATACCCATGTTATAGAATCTCACCTCCGCGTTCTACTATATATCATCTACCTTAATTAGAATTGTATTGTATCTGATTGACAATTAGAATTAATAAATTGATTAGATTGAAAAACATGTCTGTGGATTATTCTGTTTCTCCCACACATCTAGCCGGGTTTACAGGTAGACAAGAGGGTTCAAATGTAAGCAGGAACCAACCGCTATCACAAAGCTATAGTTTTACCAACGTGTAATTTGCACAATAGATGCTCACCCGCCGTTAGGCGGATAAGTGGTATGCCCCCCCCCCAAGTATGTATTAAATGATACATACTAGCAAACAGAACTCTTTGTAACAGTAAATTTAGATTGTCGTATAGTGCCTTTTTAATATTTATTCTATTCCATATAATCTGACTGTCACTTTTAAAACCTTACTGGGGGGGGGGACTTGGATAATAAGAGTATTTCTTAAATTACACATAAGGTCTTCCTTCCCTTGAATACTAAATAAATAATTACGTTAACTAAATATTTTTGTCAATATTCAAAAATATTTGACAAATATAAGAAATACAGATTAATTTAGTATTAAATATGTATTACAAAAATTTAAATGATATGAAAAATTAGCTTTATATATAATAATACCTATTATTTTTGAGATTTCCTTGATGATATAATAAAGCTAAATTTTATTATTTATAAGTTATTAGTCATAAAAAATATTTAATAAACAAAATATCTGTTATCCACGTATGTATAAATATGTTATAAATTATATCTTCCATTAATATTTTATAGTGTATAAAAATGTATCAAAATAAATATTGAAATAATTTTTGATATAATTAAAGGAAACTGTACATAAAAAAATAATAATAAATATATTCTGACATGCATTGTGCTAATAATTAAAAGAGATTCTAATTAAGTATTAATAACATTTGCTTCATTATGATTTAATTTATTAATATTTGCATTTAAAATAAAGTTTAAATGACTAATATATATAAAATTTAAAAAAAAGCATAAGTTAGAAACAATAGTAAAACTAATGTATAGCACACCTGATTTTGTTTAATTTTCCCTGTAACAATATATTTTTTTATTATATAATATTGTAACGGAATCAAATTTTTATATTACTCATTAGATGTATACTATTTACTTTGAAACATTTTCTTGGCGTGTTTTGATCTTAATTAATTTTAAATTTATCAAGAATTTTCTGGAGATTTCTCGGATCTACATTTCTCAAAGGGTGGGGAATCTTGTTTTTCAATTAAATAGCAGCAAAAGATTCAGAAGTCATGTTAGATTTCAATATTAAATTATATTAAAAACATTTAATTTCAGGAAACTAAATTAATCAGGAAGTTATTACTGAACTATTTATCGAAAGAACATTATTTAGAAATAGTAAAGGTTAAATAATAGCATTCAAGTTAAAATCAAGAGGTAAAGGGAGGGGAGTAATTATTGTTTTTATTTTAAACTATAGTGTAACTTTTACAGTTCATCTTAAGATAGAAAAGAGAGTATGGTAGCAGGATTTGTATGGCTGTGCAAGGAGTGAGCTAGTTTAGTTTAAGTAGTTGTAAAATAAAGTTGTTATTTGTTGAGAGAAAGCTTTGATTTTAGTACAGATAATGAATATTAACAAAAGCGTTACTGGTAAGTAAGTACATTTCACACAGTTTTATGTTCCACTTTCAATAAGTTCTACATTAGCTCCATTTGTTGCATACAAAATATTGTCTGTATTCAATTTCCCACCAAGTCATGCGAAGCACCTCATTCATTAATCCTCCAATAACTTCGTTTTAGGTCATAAATATCATAAAAGTTAATTGAAATTCCAGACTTTGACAAACCTCCAAACAGAAGAGTCTTGGTATATAATACCAGATGAAGAGATTGGTACACCTCGATTAGTGATTCAATCGTTGAGGAAATGTTTTTTCGGCGGAGATAGTCTCTAAGAATGGTACCTCAATTATGCCTCAAAAGTTGGTTGTACATCCTGTTTTTGACAAACCCCAAACAAAACAGTCTAAGGGTGTGTTGTCAGATGAAGAGATAGGTGTAACTAGATCAATCAATCGTTGGGGAAGTGTTTTCTCAGGTAGTCTCTAACAATGATACCTCAATATGGTAGTGCCTCATTTTGCGGGAATTAAACTTGTTGTTGATGATGTTCCATCCGTGGTTTAACATAGCAATATCACAAGTTGATATACTCCCAAATTTTTACTGTGGTCTATGGAAGAATAAAATATATTTTGATGTATTTCGACTACTTTGATTCTCGAATATTGGTTATCTCCCTCTGCAAAAGATTCCATCCATGGTCACGATTCTTTTGAAATTGCGTTCTCATTTAAACAACAACAGTTGCATCATTACTATTTTTGATCTATTTGTTTTATGGAACTCTTAAAATGCTTTTAGTAATTTATGCTCACTTCATATATTTATATGGAATATCGTTTATTTGTCCCAGAGGCGTAATAACATGTATATTTATAACAGCTGTAATTTAGATATTTTGTCATCTTAAATTCTGTAAGAAATCAAGAACCGAAAGTTATGCTAACAATTGTGTGTGTGTGTGTGAGTAGAGTTGTTTATAAACACACACTCACACAGAATTAATAATACGCTGTGCCCTTCAGCAGTTATTATCAGTGGTTTATAGGAAGCGTTAAAAGACTTTGCACTAAAAATTAATTGTTAGACAAAAACAGAAGATGTCGCCGGAATGAATTGCGTCACATTTATACCAATCAAGCTTTAATCTCCAAACAATTATGAAGTAACTACAACACTATTTGTTCTGCTTTTACCCAATGGTAGAAATATTAACAAAAATTTTTAAAAAAATATTAAATATGCTTTCAAATACTGTGATATTAAAAATAATAAGTTAAATTTGCAAGGAAATTAACTGAAAAAAATGGTCAGGATGGTATACGGGACAACTAAATGCATCAAATCATCCGAATCAATATTTAAAATTTAGTTAAGAAATATAGAAGTTAAAAAAAGAAATGGCCTAAAATTTGTAAATCATTAAATAATAACACAACTTAGTAACATGTTACATAGTTACACATATTTACATAGTTACACATACTTAGTAAAAAAGCAGAATCAGGATAAATTTTCATGGGTCTATAAGGATTTAAAGTTATGGTATTGTTAAGAGAAGAATTTGTTGAAATATTAATTCCATAAAAGAATTTAACTGCTTGTTTCCTGAAGGTTTGACAAAGGGCTTAAAATTTGAATTCCTCGCGTGAACTACCGAGTTTTTAAAATCTGTCTTAGACTGATGTTGTAAAGTTTTCCAGCCTCGCGGCTGCCAGATTGGCTTTTCTATGCAGATTACATTATGCCGTTTTCATATCCACACATGTATTTCTAAAATATTACAGGATTCTTTCATCAACAGCCATGGTTATAAAACTGCAATCACATCTGCACCACCTGAAAGTGGAACCTCGAGTGGAATTCGAGATGTAAGATGGGACCGCCCCATCCCAAGAGAGCAAAGAGCAGATCGCTTGGAACACTTGAAAAGAGATGTTTTTTTGCCCTGCTGCATCACCAACAAAAAAAAATTCTGATGTATTAAAACACGCTATAGTTTGAACACACACACAACTTGTAACTAACTGTAAATATTGTAATTAATAGTTGTAGATGTAATAAATCAATAATTAAATTCCTTAAGTCTCGCGCTACACGTCAATTTTCCCAACACGTCAAAAACAAATTATTCACTCAATTTGATATCATAAAATAAGAAAATCAAGAAAAACGCATATAAAAATTATTAAACCAGCGATTTTTCTCACGCACTCTTTCAAAAAATATATGTATTTTTCTGCATGTATACAAGTAAGGAAGACAATAGTCAGAACTGATGTAAAGATTAGAGAATGGAGGCACAAAGAGAAATAAAGCAATTCATGGCACTTAAAGTAAATAAATAAAGTCGAGGATAAAGCGTTAATATTTTAGTACTATATATTTACTACTGATGGTAGAAAGAAATTCCTATATCTCTAACATTGAACTTTACTTTTGATTTATTTACTTCAACAAGTCACATTCATTTATCGCAGGATTGAACGCTAAGTTGATAGACGGAAATCCTGATTTTACCAGTAATGATGCAAACATTATGTTGAATAATAAATCAAATGAGATTGGTAAAAGTGAAAGAAAGACTTCGAAACATTATTTAGGTCCTTTATATATATTTAGGAATATAATATCTTTTAAAAACAAAATATACGAATTATTTTGATGGAATACCTTGGTTATATATATATACTACTATATATATACGATATAGAAGTATATATTATATAGTATATATATATATATAAATATAAAGTATATATATAGTATATATATATACTATATATAAGATATAGAAGTATAGATTAATAGTATATATATATATACTACTATATATATACGATATAGAAGTATATATTATATAGTATATATATATAGTATATATACTATATATATACTATATATATATATATATTATAATATATTATATAGTATATATATAATATATATTATATAGTATATATATATATTATAATATATATATAAATATATATATATCGGTCCAATGTGGACCGAAAGCTGACCACGTTTGTGAAAATCCAGGGCTATCGAGAATGGTATGAAAAAAGAACAAGAATGAGTGTTTATTCAGAAAATATTGTGCTGTAATTGTATGCATTGCTTGCTTGAGAATACAATAGAAAATAAAATGCCTATAAATACCCTTAAACAAAGGAAAAGTGTGCACTTTTCAAAGGCATACAGCATTTACTACATAAAAAAGAAAATTAATGAATACATAGTACATAGTAATTAACATGATCAGACACATCCCAGAAAAATACTTTGAGAAGGCATAAAGTTAAGTATAATGAAAATGAAGTATCTGAATTGCAAAAACTATGACAAAGGAACGCTAAGTCCGTTACCAACGCACCTCTTTGCTCAAAAAACTGAAAGGTGGTTTTGACAAACTTTAAACCATAGGTTCTCAACGTAGGCGACAAAGCCCCCTTGTGGGCGTTCGAGACTTTCAGGGAGGCAATAAAAGACCCAGATAAAATTAGGAGGCGTTGAGATGGCACGGAGGGGCGTGGGCAGATTAACCAAATATAGTCTAAAAAACATGCTGATTATGTACTAACAAAAGTAAACTTTATATAATACTGGCTACTTTATGTTTATTGTATGTATTTAAATCATTTCTATCACGTACCCAACTGGCACCAATTTGCATACTCAGCATTTTTTTTCGCTTCGATATATATTACTGTTTATGATTTCTGTAGTGCACGTGTTGTCTTTGTCTGTGAACAGTAGGAAAAATGTTTCATCCACTCATTTCATACATTATCCAAGAAATATAATTAAACACTAGCTGACCCGGCCACGCGTTGCTGTGGTTTTGTTTTAATATGTTAGCTCAATACTATTCTAAGCTATTCAATGCAGTCAAATTAATCTTCGTTTATAATTTTGGAGGGTTGAAATAAAGTATAAGACAACAAATTATTTTAATTTTGCATTTCATTCATCTCCTATTTGAGTGTAGTATAATGCATGAATTACTAACCAAGTCGTTAAGAAGCAACATATGAAGATTTAATTTTATAAATGTGGCGAATAACGTTGATTCTTTGCAATTTTTAAAATTATTTTTTATCATTTTAAAGTATAACAACAAATAATTCTGTACAACTAATCGCTAATCGGTGCACAATATGTTTCGGTAACCCGTATTTTGCTAACTCAAATAGATTCAACGGTTTCCGCACGCGGGAGCAAGTAACATGTAGTTGCCCATTCGAGAAACATGGATTTTCTAAGTCCAAGTATCAACTGAATATTGTTCGGGTTTCAGATTAATTTATGGTAATCGCGAAAGCCAATCGTGAATAGGGAATTGAAGCCTTTCGAATGGTATTGGAGATTCTGTGACGGTATCAGTGAGATACTTGGCAGAAGATTCCGTAATAGCAGAACGTAATTCTCGTTTAAACTTTACAGTCAAAATGTTTGCTTCAAGAAGTTCCAGGTATAATTCTTTTAAAGATCAAACGTGCACCGTTGCATTATTTAGGTGAACTTATGTTACGCAGATACTAACTAGGGAATCAACCGAAGATTATGTGGTGACATTCCTGATACATCTAGAGAATTCAAAAACTCGGTTGGAAAATTTACGGTTTTGTTTTCATCAACAATAGTGTCGATTGGTTTAAAAGGCGTTGGATCAATTGGCAACAACCCTGTGTCTGGAAGTTTATTTTATCAGAATATCAACATTTTTTCTGATTAAGTAACAGGATTACAGAGGCAATAATTATCTAGATAATTATACAGTATATCCTGAAAGACACTCTGAATCAGTTCCTTTTTTGCTCAAAGAACATTACAGAAATCGTCTCGTTAATTCATGCATTATGTATTGGGATGAAGTTCTACTTCACCGTTTCCAATATTCAGTAGTTGGTTAGGAAATATTTGCTCAGATTGATCATCTTGCAAATGTACTCGCGTGTTTATGGTCAGTCGAAGTGTTTCCACGTTTCGACATAAAAATGATTGTTTTACAAAAACGTTAATCTCGTGATAAAAGTAGAGCGTGTAATGGATGTTAATGTCTGTCAAAAATCACCAGACAGTAATACAGCAGCAACACCGAATATTCTCTCGTTGCCGTTTAAATCTTGCAAAGTTTTATGTAATGCTTTGAGTGAATGTTTATGGTTAAAGATACACTTATATACCTGATCCCGATTGAATTCATTTGCAATACCGTAGCCAACCCGCCCTTTTTTCAATGGTACACATTGCATCTTGTATTTTATGAATGTCTAACGGCAGCTGATGCGGAATGTGCAGTTTTTGCCACCATCTAACAAAATGACAACAATACCCGAATATGCAATTTCCTATTGCAATCATATTTTCGCACGACTGCAGATGAAAGTTTAGATGCTATAGGGAATGAAAATTCGGAGGTGGAACTCGAACGCAAAGCCATTTGACCTCATTCCAGCAATATCCAGAAAATTTACGGAAGCTTTTGAAATCCGTATCCAGATTCGTCGTTTCCACCCCGAAAAGCACTCGGTGCCCACGCCCCTGCTCCTGTAAATTCAGTCTCTGAAGGGGGGACATTACGGTCGGCCGGCATTGTCTGGTAAAGTTACAGGAGTTTCTAAAATCCGATTTCAGATTATTCTTGTTTCCCATCCAGAAAAAAAACCAGGAAAGCATTTCTCTCTCCTCAAGAATTTTAAAGCAAGCTCCTTCTACAGTTCGTACAAAATACTTTCGTCTGGCATTATTTGACGTAGATATGAGATTATCTTGAATTAGATTGAGAATATTCGGATCGGCAGTTCCGAAATACAATCAAGACCCACTTTTTGCGTATCTACGTCGGCAAGTTAGGCTGGTACTGCTGTCCGAGATATTCCGATCCCCTTCCTTATCTGGCAAATATACAGGAATTTCTATATTTCGATTTCAGACTCACTTAAACCATCTCAAGTTACACCAGGAATACACTTTTCCCGCACGAAGACTTTAAGGGTGAGCTCCTGCCCCGGTTTGATGAAAAGACGGCCATCCTGAATTATCCGGCAAAGTTACTGTTATCTCTCAGATTGAATATCAGATTCGGATTATCCGATTTGAAATACACCAGAGATCAAGTTTTAACGATCCAAGGCATTTAAGGCAAGCCCCTGCTACGGTGTGTCTAAAATACGTCTACTGGCATTATCTGGCAAAGTTATCGAAACTCCTAAAATTGAATTTCAGATTCTCATTTCACACTCCGAAATGCACACGAAGCTGACTTTTAATGCTCCAGCGTGAGCAAGTTCAGTCGCTAGAGAGAATGAAAATCCGGACGGACTCGAATGATATGCCTTTTCTCCTAATTCAGACAATATCCGGCAAGTTTAATGGAGTTTCTGAAATATGATTTCAAATTATCATTTCCCGCCCCTAGATACAACTGTAGATTACTTTTGTTCCCCTGAGCCGGCAAATTCAGTCCCTGGAAGGGGCATTAGGGTCGTATGGCATTATCTGTCAAAGTTACAGGAATTTCTAAAATTCGATTTCAAACTCTCGTTCACCATCCCGAATTACAACAGAAACACACTTTTTCCGCACCAAGACATTAAGGATAAGCTCCTGCCACGGTTTGTGTAATAAATGGTCGTCCTGAATTATCCGGCAAAGTTACAGTTATTTCTCGGATTGGATAACAGATTCGGGTTATCCATTTTGAAGTACGCCAGGGTCCAAGTTTTCACGATTCAAGGCTTTTAATGTAAGCCCCTGTAATGGTGTGTCTAAAATACGGTCGGCCAGCTTTATCCGGCAAAGTTACGGTTATTTTTAAAAATTGACTCGAAAATCGGATTCCACACCCCGAAATACCCCAGGCATTTAATTTTCGTGCATTTTGGTTTGCAATATCTGCTTCCACAGACACATGAGTATTGCCACATTTTGCGATTATTCCCTTACGGGAATCTGGCAACGTGTTTTCCGGATTCTTCACATTTACGGCAATAAAAAAATTATGGAGTCATAAATTGAAATAAAAACTATCCTATGTTTTAAGTTGGACGAAATGACACAAAATTATATTATGATCGGTTGAGTAGTTTCGGAGTCCATCGCGGACAAACACTGTGACACGTAATTTTTATATATAAAGATGTTAACCGGGAATTAACGAGTGATTCTTTAAAGGCTGAAACTGTCAATTTATTTAGTTAAAAGGCAATAGTTAATTATGGATCAATTCCTTCGTATCATCAAAATCCCTATCTGTCTTTATAACAGGTAAGCCAAAACTTTTATTTCTCTCTTTTAAATAAAGAAGTCCAGTAGCATTTCAATTCTAACATCATATCTGACTAAAATATATAATATTACACACTTAACTATAATCGTGGCAATAGCTATTTCAGATTCTCAAGTAAAAAAATTGGGATTTCAGAAAAAATTAAATTAAAAAAAATATTATATTAGTAATAGAATACCTTTAAAAAATTGAATTCTTGTTTTTTGTACGCTCTTATTTCTCTGGAATGGGGGGGGGGGATATCGAAATATTTACTAGAAAAGGGAGCACCAGTTCAAAAAAGGTTGGGAACCTATGCTTTAGACCCTCTTTAGGTGATATCTTAGAAGTTTGTATGGTGTACCCACATATTGACGTCTTCATCATTTTCCGGCATTTTTCCATTAACTGTTACAGCATCAGTGAACGGGTCTGCACATGTGGTGTTTTTGACCTGCAAGGGTATGGTCAAGTTATCTGGATTACCTGGTTTTCGGGTGAAGAGTTTTCAGAACTCTACTGCAATTTTATATATAGAAGGAAAAAATATCTTCTTTTAGAAAATGTGTAAAAGGCTTTTATTTGGATGTATAAAGTTTAAGGGTATACTAATTCTGGTATAGCAGCCCATCCGGTATAGTGGTTAGTAACGCTGACTGCAGTGCCGTAGGGCCTGGACTTGAATTCCGGAGAAGGCATGGATGTTTGTATTGTAATCCTCCATGACTTTAA
Organism: Trichonephila clavata; assembly: GCA_019973975.1. Classification (NCBI taxonomy): domain Eukaryota; kingdom Metazoa; phylum Arthropoda; class Arachnida; order Araneae; family Nephilidae; genus Trichonephila; species Trichonephila clavata. The sequence goes on along the minus strand of BMAO01038718.1, from coordinate 115,070 downwards.
ATTACTTCTTTCCTTTCTAATGTGTGCTTCATGCTTACTTCTGTAAGCCCCCGTGTGATACTTTGTGGTGCATGGGGATTTCTAAATGTTCTCATTAAAAAAATATAATTCTAGTTTTTCAAATTTAAACTATAATGTTTTTACTTGAATGCATTGAAATGCATTCGTATAGGAAACGAAATAAAAAAAAAATAAAACTCTGATTTCTTGTTTTTCCTAATCTCAGCATGCTTTTAAATGAATTTTTTTTTAAAGAAAAGGTTCTGAAAATCTACTTACAAAACCCTAGAATAGATATTAAAACAATTGGAAAAATAAGGAACAGGGTAAGTAAATGAGATAGACTCCTTATTTTGTGATGGAAAGTCTCCTTATTATCATAATTCGAATTTGAAAGATCTAATAAAATTAAATGGAATTATCGTATTGCATGGGAATTTATAATGGATGGTAATTCAGAATCATAAATCAGGGAAACTGGTTCTGAGACTGGAAACGAGCAAAAGGTGGGAAATGAGCGTGGGTTACAGTTTTGATGCAGAAAAAGACCTGCCTTGTGGAGGGGTTGATGTACGTTGTCGAGATTCTTAAGTCCCCGAATTGTGGAAGTTTTTAGAAATAGGTTCCACATATCTCCTCGGTGCTTGGCCCCGTTTCAAAATTACGAAATCTGTTGCCAATAGATCTCGTGATATTTCAGAATGTGACATTTCTGAACAATAAATAAATAAAAAATATTAGCAATTGATTCATTTTACACAAGTGTAAACATTATAAAAAAAGGACTATAAATAATTTAAAAATTAATGGGTAGCTTAGCGCGTAAAGAAAGAGGCCAATTATAGCAAAATTATATATGTACTTTATGAAATTCTGACGACTTCTGATTATTTAAAAAGGATTTCATACGAGATTTATGATGGTGGGGGTATTGGAATATTTGTAAATGGATAACAAGATGGGGTTTAGCCTGACTGACGATGTAATGAAATTAGGCACAGAATGTGCGAATTTTAGAGACAACTTTGCTACGTACGCAACTATCTGTAACAGAAAAAGTTTGTGTTGATTCTGTTCGACGAATGCAGCGTAATAGTGTTCAATTTTTGTCCCAAGAAAGTGCGGTGGCAGATGAAATTTGTTGTCGAATGCGAGCCGTGGAAAATCGGGCACTAAAAAAACACTGCTCGGTTTCAGTTTGATCCAGAAAATACGATGGACAATTTTTGCCCCTTGATATAAGCTTATGATTGATGGTGAAATAATTTCTTATGCAAACTTGCTGGTAAAAAAGAATCTTGGCAACAATGTATAGATTGCGCTTCACGATAATAAATTAAATCTGAACACGTTCATTCCCAATTCAAAATAGGACACTCCGCTCTCTCCGCTGTGAAGTGTTGGGTCATCAGGCTTACATCCCGGATCTATTGCCTTGCGGTGATCAAATGTTTGGTCCTTTAAAAGAGGGCCTGAAAGTTCAAAGCTTCATCTGCACTTGTAGCACGCATTTTGTGGAAGAGTGATTTCATCATTAACTTTCATATTTATTTACAGAAAGTTTACAAAAATTGTACACACACATAATAGAGACAATATCCTGAATAATAAATATTTCTATGTGTATGGTTATATTATAGCGTCATTACAATACTTCATTTTATTGCTCATTTTCCAATTAAGTATATGTGATTTTGCAGGTAGCCTTTTTTGTTTCACGTCAACGTTCCTAATAGAATTAAGCAAGAAAAAAAAAATACTGTCAAAAGTTAAATAAATAAAAATAAAAATAAATCTTAAGGTTTTCACTCTGTATAAAAATAAACAATATGAACGAAATTACATCTGCTTTTTTATATTTTTATAGACTACATATAATTCCTGAAATATATCTTGGACACACATAAGTGCTTTAGCCAATATTGAATAGAAAAAAGCCTTTTTCCAAATTACATATTGAGATTTTTAACATGTTCTACAAATACAAAAGACTTAACCAAACTCATTTTTGTACGAAGAAAACGGATTCGAATACGGTTTGGGTAAAAATAAAATTCTTTATTTTGCTTTCTTATGTTAATTGCTATTCATTTACGTTAAAAATTCCCCTGTTACTTAAAATATTCATTATCTTTTGATTCTTAATTACAAATAGGAAGAGAGTACACCCTATTATTATTCAACCCGCTAAAAGAATCAAAAAATTCTAATCATAGAGCATGGGAAAACCTTATGTGTGTAAAGTAAAACAACCGAAGTTTAATATTGGAACATAGAAAAGAAAATCCTTCGATACGCTTATTTTGCTTTTTAATTCATTCAACGTACCCTGTTTTTCTTTCTTTTATTTATTCATAAGTTTTTACTCCATTGTTAAGATCGAATGAATTCCTGTCTTCACAAAATTCAGTTCTTTTTTAATAAAAAGATAGAAGATCTATCAATTTGCATGCAAATGTAATTTATACCAACTCGTAGTAAGTTGGTTTACAAACAAAAAGAAATCTTCCTATCGTGTTTGCAATTCTAAAGATTTGAAAAGTTTTTTTTAGTTGCATTCCGTCTTATTTCGTTTTGGTACCATTTTTTTAAGGTATTGGGTACTGTTTGTGGAGCCAAATTGCGTTAGGAATTGCCAAAGGTCACTTTCCGTTTAATGAATATTCAGCAGTTTTGGGGATATGTTTCTTTTTAGGGAAGGCATCATCTCGGTTTCAATTTAACAAGCTGCATAGATGATGAATTGATGGAAGAGGATGACATTTATCAAGGGGAAATTATTTTTTGCATGTGTTGTATTCATTTAAAAAGATGAACGATTGTAATACAAAATTATTGTCTTGTTCTAGCGGTATAAGTGGTGATTCTGTTAGTAAAATCAATAGTGTAGTTCTTTTAATAATAGATTAATATGACTTGGCCATGATTGGAGAAGCTCGAAAGATAATCCCATTGAGATTTTGACATTTAAAAAAACCTGAGGGAACTCGAGCTAAAGGAAGACCACCAATTAGATCAGGCATATTCAAACTCATATGATATAACAGGCCCCAAGTTCTATTTTATATTAATTTGAGGGCCGCATGTTTCGAATGTTAAAAAAATACATTCGAAATAAATGTTATATGTTGTGGGGCGTTAGTTTGACACCCCTGAATTACATGGTTGGATTACATTGAGAAAGACTTAAATAATTCGAAAATTAAAAATTGGAGAGAGTTACTACAAATAAAGAACGCTAGGCAGCTTAGGCAGCCAGGGCCTGTAAGAGGCTATTGTGCTTCTGAAATGAAAAACATTTGAGTAATCAGTAGCATGTAATATGTACCTATTTAAGAAAAAAATTATTAAATTCTTCATGTGTGCTTATGTTCGACTGATTTCTTATACTTTGATTTTTTTGTTAAATGATGTCATTCAATCTGGTTTCATCAGCTATTTCTTGATCAAAGATCCGGGTGATTGTGCTTCCTAGTAAAAAAAAATATAGTCATAAAACTTTACATAACGACCATTGATTACACTGTTAAAACGAAAGAAAATCCCAACATCAACAAGGAGTTGAGATAGATAAACGAAATTTGCTAGGCGAGTTTATGCATCTAAAAGATGACGCCAATTCAAGTTTCGCACTAGGAGCATATGTGTAGCGCTAGTTGCGCTACTATGAATATGCAAATCAGGTTTGCTTTAAACACACGCTGTAAAACTTCTGAGTGTAATTTACCTCCGAGATTCGATCTAGGGAGTTATTTATTTCTGAGACTTGATATAGGGAGTTATTTATTTCTGAGACTTGATATAGGGAGTTATTTATTTCTGAGACTTGATGTAGGGAGTTATTTATTTCTGAGACTTGATGTAGGGAGTTATTTATTTCTGAGACTTGATGTAGGGAGTTATTTATTTCTGAGACTTGATGTAGGAGTTATTTATTTCTGAGACTTGATGTAGGGAGTTGATGCTTGCAACGAATATCTTTCAGAAGGCAAAAAACCGTTATCAACAGCTCATAGAGTTTGAATGAAGTCGTGAAATTGGGTTAAATAAGGGCAGATTTTCTTTTCCCGATATTGCAGAAAGACTTGACAGGAATGTATCCACTATGCATGATTGCTGATAGCGATGGTCAAGGGATGATTTTTCCTCAAAAAGATCCAGTACCGGTCAGCACGTAGCACTACATTAAATGAGAGATCACCGTGTTTGACTTATGGATGTGGAGCATCGTACTGCGTCTGCAGAAGAAATTCAAGCAGCAGTTGGGGTGTCACAATAACACAACGAATTTATACGAATAGGTTAATTCAAAGACAATCCCGAGTCATAGAGAGACATAGCGTGGATTTCCCTAACTCCAAATCACTGCGGTTTGCAACATTAGTAGTGTCAAGCTAGGGCTCATTGGAGAACGAAGTGGAGATCTGTTGTGTTTTCTGATAAAAACTGATTCTATCTTGGTGCCAGTGATGGCCTTGTGTTTATAATAAGAAGGCCAGGTGAGCAGCTGCAACCAACTCGTCTTCGGCTTACACACACTAACCTGTACCTAGAATTATGGTCAAGTGAATTACTTACTATGGCAGTAGGGATTTTCTCATGGTTATATCACGCACTCTGAAAGCAAACTCGTACGTCAGTCTGATGATTCAATGTGTTGCGCTGCCATTTATGAGCATTATTCTTGGGAGTGTTTCTCAACAAGATAATGTGCACCCTCATAATGTTGTTGCAACCCAACATGCTCTACAGAGTGTTGACGTGTTGCTTTGGCCTACCTAGAAAAGTGTTTCTAATTGTAACCATGGAATCATTTTCCTGAAAACTAGTTTTTTAAACCTGGGACACTCAAATATTTCAGTCAGAGTCTGATGAGATGTGAAATGTATGCATTTTATTAAAAGAATCAGGTGTGTGTGTGGGGAGGAGGACGGCCTTTAGAATATGAAAATTTTTTTTTTAAATGTATGAACCGAAAAAGAATTTTTTAATATAGAATAATATAATATAGAATATCAATTTGAATAAAAAAAATCTTTTAGTTATTTTAAGTATGGTTGATACCGATATTGTATAGCTGTGATAAGAACTGGAAAAATTAATGAAGATGCTCCATCTTTTTCCTATGTTTGTACTGCAAAATATATGGATTTCAACAAATTAATATATTTTTTATTTATTTAAATTAATTTCTCTTGAACAGGCTGATTAAGCAATGCGATACATTGTTTGCTATTTTATTTAAAGCGATATTGAAACTGAGTTATATTGAAATTTTTTTATTGAAAATCTTTGTATTCGATAAATTTTTAATCTACTTAGTATTTTTAAGCAAACATTCAAAAAGAAATTATTTAGAAGTAGGAAACACAGAATAAAACTACGGTAGTTTGGATAATGTGTCATATATAATCTGAGACGGGGAATTTGATTTTTTTATACCAATAAAAATAAAAATACTAATCTAATCTCTATCAGTCTATATCTCTATATATTTGAGAAAAGTGGCTCAATACGAGATTTACGGAGCTATTAGACCTACAGGCTAGTATGGCACACTTGACTCGTTTCTTAGTAGAGATTCGCTCAGAACGGGTTTTTCGAAAATCAACTTTGGTAGAGGATATAGTTAGGGAATAAAGGATAATTATACAGGGTGATTTGACAAGACAGAAAAACTTGTAGGATATGTAGAAGGTACAGATGCGACTCAGAATCACACAGGAATGCAGGGTCGCATATGCAATAGTTGCGAGCTATGGTGCAAAGAAGCAGAGGAAAAGAACGGAAATAGCAGTACATTAACAAGGAAAAGAAACCTTTTATTGAAAAGTTGAACTATAACATGTGCTCGAAATTACTACCAGACTTCCTCTGGCAGTTTGACAATGGCGTTGCATGGAATTCCTTACATTCTGTAATCCTGGCATGTTACATATCGTCTCAGCAGCTACAGATATTTGAGGGATGAGGTCTTGAACTGAAGGAACAGGTGTCCCAATTCCAAGCAAATTCGAATACCTGTTGTAGTACAACCTTTCAATAAAATGTTTTTCACGCAGTAATGTGTTGCTGTTTCTGTTCTTTTTCTCTGCTTCTTTGCATCATAGCTGGCAACAACGGCATTTGCATCTCTTCATTCCTGTGTGATTCTTTTCTCACACTCTGCAAGTTTGTCGGTCTGGTAGAAGATAACCCTGTACACTACCACTTTAGAATGCTAAGTCTTGCCTTTTCAAATCAAAAGGAGAAATCTATAAGAATGTTTTTGAACACGATGGAAAGCTTAAGCTACCTTTTAGATATCAATAACCTGAAAAAATATGTAAGTCAAACAACGTAATTAAAAGCTCAATGAAACGAGTAGGTAATGACTAGTTCAAAACGAATATAGAAGTTTAAAAATAAATACATTCATTGAAATTGTTCCGAGGACAGTTTTTATTTTTTTAAAATTTTTTTTATTGAGAACAATGATAAAATCCCCGTGCACCACAAAGTATCACACAGGGCTTACAGAAGTAAGTGTTAAGCACACAATACAAAAGAATAAAAAAAATTAAGAAATAAATTTTTTTTAAAAAAAAAAATAAAACAATCTCTTGAGGTTAGGAAGAATCACAAATACTCATAACAAACTCACTGAACTTTTTAAAAGTACTTCTGATGGAAACCAGTTGAGGAAAATTCGGAGGCCAATTTACATTAAGTCCCTTGAATGCCAGTCTTAGGATATTCTGTTCTCTTTCAAACTTGGAACACAGAAGGAGCACATGTTTTACATTTTCCTCACCACCAATATCGCAATCACAGGAAGATGACGGAACTAAATTAAATTTCTTCAAGAAGCTTTTAAAGGTGCCATGACCAGTTAGAAATTGGGTTATTTTGTTATTAGTATAAAAAAAATTACAGGACAGTCTCTCATTAATGGTTGAAAAAGATTTCTTTGTTGTGCTCCCATTATTTGATATAAGATATTCTTGGTTCCAATACTTCACCATTCTCTCTCTTTCCTTCATAATTTTCTTGTAAAATGACTCAGGAATATTAACAGCAATGTCAATTTTGCGCTTGGTTGCAGCTTTGGCTAGCCAATCGGACCGCTCATTTCCAAAAATGCCCGTATGTGCGCGAACAAATGCAAAATCTATTGAGATGTTTTTATCTTTTAGGCTTTTAAGTTGCTTTTGGATCTCGACGATTATGTTGTTAGATGAAGAAATACACTTAAGAGAATCCAAGGAGGAAAGAGAGTCTGTACAGATGAGATAGTCTGAGACACTATTTTCTTCAATAATCCATTTAATGGCGAAGTTTAAACATAAAAGTTCAGCTACAAAAACTGTGCATTCATCACGAATTCTAAATTGAAAGTACTTGGATTCTACACCACTCCTGAACACAACAAAAGCGAAACCAACTCTGCCAGCAATTTTACTACCATCGGTATAGCAAATAACAGGGAAATCATCAGTATTTTTGTCACTGTGCTTTATAATATTGATGGAATTCCTCTCTGAAGGATGAGGGAGAAAAAATGGAGACATAGTACAATCATAATTAGAGATGGAAGAAGCAGCGAGATTTTCCCTAAAAGCATATTATGAAGAATAGCAATGTCGATTGGAGGGAATCCAGAAATAGCAAAAACTGACTCGTAACTTATGGTACGATAACCGCAAATGACCCGCAAGAGCATCCTTCTTTGTATGCGTCGCAGATATTTAGAATTCATCTTCCTTTTAAGTGCCTCACCCCAAATTCTAGAACCATACATAATGAAAGGTTCGATTGGTTTCTTATAATTCCTTGCTTATTTTTAGTTTGATTTAGTAATTTTCATCGAAAAGTATGAATTAAGTAATATTTTGTGTTAATAATCCACAAAATTTTTTTCTCTTCATAATTCGCGAATTGATAATAAATAGTTTGTTCATTAAACACCAGCAGAAATTAATGAAGAAAAAATTCATGAATCTAAATTAAAGACTGCTCCTCATTTTCAAATTAATGAATATGCAAAACTAATCATTTCAAGAGATAAAATGCCTTAACAATAATTGTCTTTTACTGACAATTAATAATACTGACTATATGAAAATCAGGATTAATTTAAAACAGCAAGTTTCAATGAGTTGCGAAGATATTTTTCCTTGATAAGTAAAGTAATGAAATAAACATGAAAAGTTATTTGCTTTTAATGAATATGTTAAATTCTTTTAATAACATTTCTAATATAAGATTAACAAAAGCTATATATTCTTATTAAGAAAACTAAAGTCACTTGAAGAATAAATTGCCAAAAAAAAAAAAAACAACGAATAATAAGCAATGTATAAACCTTCGAGGCACCGAGGGAAATCTTTTATCCTCTATATTGCACCAAAGGTTTTACTTGTTTTTTTTAAACATATGCTAATGTGTCAATTTATTAGAGAAATTGAAAAATGAAGGTTACATTGTTAAAGATTCAATGTAATTTCCAAGATTGATAAATTTCAGATAAAAATAATTTATAATTAGTGTTTTACAAATTTTATTGTATATAGCTTTCATTCAGTCTCTCAAAGCCTTATATCAGTGCATCATGGGAATTGTTGATTAATTTAATTTAACATGCCTTTCAATAGCTTTAATTAAAACCTCTCTATAAATACATGTTAGGGCATGGTAACTTTCTATTTAGAACATTACATGTTTCATTAGATTTTAATGTTATTTTCCGCCAACCACACAGCATTAGAACTTTAGATTTACACATTTTTAAATACGTCCATTAAATGTCGCCTTCCATTATGCGTCATTTCCACTGATGCGTCGATTTCGAAAACTTTGAGTCACTTTTTCAGTATATAGACCAGGATATTGTCAATTTCGGCTCGAATGTTGTTCCGTTGGTCTTCCGGGGTCTTGGAGCGATCGTTGTAAAATAGCGACTTGAGATAACCCCACAGGCAGTAATCAGGAGGGATAAATCAGGTGAACATACATGCTAATTTGCGTCCCCCAGCAGGGAAATCAGTCATTCAGGGAAGGCTGTTCTTATAACACCCATGGAAAACCTGGCGGGGAGAGCTGTGGCCCCATCTTGTTGAAGCCACACGTTGTCAAGATACCTGTCTTAGAGAGCAGGTAAGAAGAATTGTTGGATTATTGTCATATACACGTCTGAATTGACACACAAACTCGTTCCACATTTTCAGATGTTGTAATGGTCTTCTGAGGTCCATTCCTTTCTTTGGAGACATTCCCTGTTGCTTGGAAGGTATCCATCTACATTAAAACACATTTCCGATCAGGAACACGACCTCCTGGAGGAATATCATGTCTTTCGTCGGTCACTTCGATATTCCTCCAGGAGGTCGCGTTCCTGATCGAAAATGCGTTTTAATGTGAATGGATGCCTTTCGAGTAACGGGGAATGTCTCCAAAGAAAGGACCTCTGAAGACCATTAGGTGACTGACGAAAGGCACGTTACTCTGAAATCACCGACCAACCCCGTAAGAGAAATACTCCTCCAGAGTCAAAGCGCGCTTCTGTCTCGACTAAAACATGTTTGAGACTGAGACGGGTGGAAACACAAATATCCCTCTTCCCCCTTCCACCCAACCCCTACCCACGCCCCACCCTTCCCTAAGAAAACCAATGCAACATGTTCAAAACAGGAAGTTTTCATTCCTCCCCTGAACATAATAGGTTATTGCACGAAGCTATATGAAGACAACTGGCGGGGAACATAATAATTTTGAGTGATCCTCGCCACTTGACCATGGTTCGAAATTGCGAGATTTGTTGCCAGTAACCTTCTTGTTTTGAAGTGCAACGCTAATGAAATCAATCAATCAATCATTGCGTAGACTGAGAAGATATGCTTATTAACTATTTCTTCATTTTATTTTTCTCTTAATATTGGTATATTTATGATACAATATTTATTTGTAAATTTTATTTAGTTCATAAATATTTTGGTTTATTATTTCACTTACTTAGTATAGTAAGTTTATTGATTAATTAGAAATGCTCTCTATCTCTCTAACCTTTGCAGACCTAGTACATTCCCCAGGAGCTGGTGTCACTTTTTATCGCGGCACCATATACGTGATACCAATTACCGCAAGTAATTTTGACGCCACGGTTTCCTCCCCATAGGAAGGCACCAGAGCTTTTGCGAACTTGCACTAGGATTTAATTTTGCCAAGAGCACCCAAGGCCAACAGACACTCTAGGGATCTTTTACATACCGTATAATCATACGACATGGCCGCTGTCGATTTTTTGCATCATGAAAACCCACCGACTTGGGCCGGGGTCGAACCCGCAACCTTGGGTGCAGAAGGCCAGCGACAAACCAACCACGTCATCCAACCGGCAATTCAGAAATGCATATCGTATTATTTATTACCAAACACATCACACTTACTTCGGAGCAAAACGCAGATTTTATGATTATACTCGATTTATAAATTTATTTTAGTAAAAACTCTTTCTGTGGTATGGGCTCGATTCATCTGACATCATAATCACATGATGATATGCTCATCAAATTCCCATATTTGATTCGATTGAGTATTTTGGCGGCATTTTCGGATTAGCACATCTACTATCACATAACAAAATGAAATCTTTCCTTTCCTTTAACTTAAAAAAAATACAAATTTTATTTTTATACATTACTGATAGCTTTAAAAATATTTTTTTAAAAAAATTTCACATTAATATTTTTTTATTTTTAATTGCAAATTTACAATTTGTAAATTTTCGGAACACCTATGGCTAAATTATGTTGCTGGACTATCGATTCCGATCGCCAAGAGCACCTATTGTTAAATCAAGTTGCTTGGCGATCAATTTTGAAAAAAAATCAACATTGATAAGCCCTTTTCTCTGTTCTACACTTTAACACTTAAAATTTAAGTATAAAGAGTTTTGTTCAATTGAACGATCCATAATTTTTTGAAGCACAATGTGGCTGGCAAACTAATTACTAAGCCTAAGCTTATGCGAAAACACAAGACACGATGCCAAAGAACAGAAGTATATAAACTAAGCTTAAATCTAATACTGTAAACTAAAGCTGTGTATATATTTAATTATATGAAAAGCAAAATATATACTAGAGAATATAAAATTTGAATGTAAGCAAAATCGACGGTTGCACATAATCATAAGTGTAAATACGACTAGTTGTTATTGTTTATTTGATAATCACGTGGCAATCGCTTAGTGGTGGCAGCGCCCTCTGGTGATGAATGGACCTCATTAATCAAATATTAATAAATATACCGGGTGGGCAAAAAGTCCGTACAAACTTTAAAAGTTTATAAAACCTGGAAAATTAAGCAAAATAAAGTACAGTTTGCAGGTTTAGCATCGATAAGTTATGGGATTGTTTTTAAGATAAGGAAAAAGAAAAACCTGCCGACAAATGGCGCTCGTACAAACGACTGAGTTGGAAATATGTAAATGAGACAGGCGATTACAAATACTGATGCTCTTGATCCAAACCTAGTACTCGGTTGCATGCTAACTAAGTGAACAAGGATGCTGAACGAGAAAGACAAAGCTTTGTTGATGAAGCTGTTTTTTTTTTAACAAGGAATCAGCGACGGTTGAATTGAGTAAATTCCGACTTCAGAAAAATTTGAAGACTGGAAAAGGGCCTTCAACAGTGGTACGCCTCATAAATCTTGTTTAGCGATTTGAGGAAACTGGGTCACTTGAGGATCATGTAAGATCTGGACGACCAAGTCTAAGAATCATTAGCAAATGTTGCAAGTTTACATGGCCTCCAGATTTGACTCCAGTAGACTTTTGGCTAAGGTGATATTAAAATTCCCAAGTGTATTAATCCCGTCCATCCAATCTGTCGGAATTGAAAGATGCGATCGATTGAGAGCTGTCATGTATACAGGCGGACATTCTGCATCTTCCCTTGCTGAATTTGTGACACACTTGGAATGTGTCGTCCCTTGTGGTGGTGGATATGTGGAGCACGTGATTTTGTAATAAATGATTTGTTATCGTTACTTCTGTTATTTGGGAGGCTTTTTTCACTTATGTACAAAACGCCAACTATTCGGTATTTTGAATTTTTCTTCTTTTTCTTATCTTAAAAAAATCCCGTGACTTATCGATGCTAAATCTGCAAACCGTTTTTTATCTTGTTTAATTTTTTGAGTTTTATAAATTTTTAAGTTTTTACGGACTTTTTGCGCTCCCGGTATATATAAAATTATCCGAAATATTATTACCAACACTTTATTTAAAAATTGATGCAAGTGACATGCGTGCTCGCGCGCGCGAACGCTTTTAATTTGTAATATAAATATTCTTATAAAATTCATAAGAAGTAATTTTTATAACATAAGTTTTACAGAAAAAATACGAGATTTAATTATGTGATAAAGATGTGATGTTAAAAATTTTTATTTCAGATATATCTAAAAAGGAATTTTTGGCTGCTTCTTCATGTGAAAGAATTTGCAGATTGAGCAAATATTTCATATGCAAATATTTTATTTGAGTGGTACACATTAAGAGAAAAGGTATACAAAATTCGGCTAACGAAAACATTTGTTTAAAAAAATCAGCTATTAGTTTTTTTGAATAAAGTAATGGAGTTTACAATTAACAATCAATACTATTCTAGGTTTTTCATATCGTTTAAAAATAATGTCCAGATAAAGATAGATAAAGAGGACACTTTCAAATTATTTTGGCTTCAAAACACATTTTCGTCTTCACTCATTAATCAGAAACCCATTAACTAAAAAAAAACCAAAAACATAAGAGCAATTCTTTCTATATATGTAAAATTCCGATCTTTTGATATCGATTAAGGTTTATGGTATAATCGATACAACTTACTTTTTTCGGAATTTTGATTGCAGTGTAGGTAGGAAAACAAAAACATATAATCCTGAACCATTAGTTATTCATTAACTGCAATTTTGTCATCATTACAGAAGCGAGTCACAACTTCATAGTTCTGATGTGTGACTTCTATTTCTTAATTATTTTTCGATAGCGAAACTTATATAAATGGATGAAACGGGATAATTGCTCGATCGTTCATTACATTTGTCGTATCGGAAAAAAGTTCTATTCCAACATTTATCAAGTTTTCGATATTACATAAATCAGATTAATGTCCCTTAACCTCTAACTGGATGTTTAAAAATATTATTTATCGCAAATATGTTTTCTAAGTGAGTGAGTGAGTAAGTTAATATAAACGTCGCACTGTTCAGTTACACGAGGGCTTTTGGCGACGGACCTTGTTATTTTGAACCATGGTTAAGTGACGAGGATGACACCTGAGATGGCATTCCCTTTTCCTAACTACCACACCACACCACGGGAGGACGTTTGAGCTGCCGACAGATTTGATGGACATCACTCCCCTACAAGGTGGGTCTTAAGTAGTACTGGGCTCAAATTCATGACATGCCATCCAGGATCTCATAGTTTGACCACTAGGCTACCGTGGAACAAATGTTTTTTTAAATAGGAGAGCAACGATAGTAGCATATATTCTTAGTTCATTACGTGGTAAAAAGTATATTTTGTCAGTAAAAACATTATATTTGGTCAGTGAAATACAGTTGCTCGCTATTGGTCAAGTATAAAGGAAGTCAGAAGAGTTGGCAATCGTTATTTCTGAACTAGAAGGGTACAATAAGCGAGGAACGCGAGGTAAATTATTTTGAACTTGGTGAAGTGATGGGGTGAAAACTGTGGAATGTCTGTTCATGACACTTTTACAAAGTTAGGAGTGACCTGTTTTATTGGCCATCTAATAAAGGAAGAGTTGTAACTGTGTATCCATGATCTGGTAAATTATGCCATCTGGTAGACAGGAACAACAGAGTACTTAAGAATATTGTGAAAGCCAATCTCGTGGGTTCACCGAAAAAATTCGTCATGAATTTTAAGAAACCCTTAGATTCAATATCGGCTTGCTCTATGGCAATTCGTCAGGAATTTCGAATCTTTGTTTATATATATATATACTTGGCATGTTGCTTATAAATTAAACATTACCGCAATTAATACAAAAGACAATAAAATTAGAATCTTGAACAATGACATCACGTGTTATGGAACGATGAATCAAAGAAAACTATTTTGCAATTCGATAATAAAATATGGAATTGGAAATTTCTTGGTGAACATTTTGAAACTAACTAAAGTGTGCCTCAAGGGAAACTGGTCTAAAGCCTTCGGTTACTGTGCTAAGAATTCTCAAATTTGAAGCCTATTTCGACATTTTGGACAATTCCGCTCTGTCTACATTGTATCAAAACTTTGGAGAGGCCCATTCCCGTATAGACATGATCGAGCTCCTGTTCAAATGTACAGCCGTCAGAATGGCCCCCTTCATAAAAAACATACGGGTCAAGAATAATTATGAGTCATAATAATATATTGAAATTTTATATGTATTATAAAATATTAAATAAACATTAGACTTTGAAATCTTAAGTACAATGTACTTTAAGCAAACAAATGAAAACGAATGAAATCAATTCAAAAGGAAGCATTTCGATGATTTTTTACGTGGTAGAATTATCGGACGACTGGAATGTGGACGTACTCATCTGGAAGTATCCGAGGAACTTGGAATCGCCCAGAGTGTCATACCCAGGCTTTGCAACGATTCCAAGATGATGGTAATGTGAATAGATGTTACAGCACAGGTCGCCCCCGAGTTACAACGCCGAATGAGGACCGGTATTTGGCAGTTACTGCCAAAAGAAACAGACGGAGCGCAGCATAAGACCTATCTCGTCAGCTCTCTTCAGCTGCCGGTACGACAGTTTCAAGGCAGACCGTGTACAGACGCTTAGGGCACATTGGTCTATATGCTTGTAGGCCTGTCACATGTGTTCCCCTTACCGCAACTCACTGTCGCCTGCGATTAACCTGGAGTAGAGAGCATGCATTGTGGACACCGCAACAGTGGTCTTGTGTGATGTTTTCCGACGAGTCCTGGTTTAATTTGCAGTCTGATTCTCGCCGGTTTTTCATATGGAGAGCGCCAGGTACCCTTTACCATCAAGAGAACACCATTAAACGACACCGTTACGGTAGTGCAGGATGGTTCGTTTGCGGAGGAATTATTCTTCGTTCCAGAACTGACCTGCATGTTCAGAGTGTAACGATGACAGGCCACATCTATCGGGATGTCATTCTGGAACAACATGTACGTTTGTTTCGAGGCTCCATGGGTGCTGAATTTCTGTTTATGGATGACAACGCCCGTCCTCACCGTGCAAACACTGTAGACGAATGCTTTCAATCGGAGGATATCACCCATATGGATTGGCCAGCATACTCACCGGACTTGAATCCAATAGAGCATGTGTGGGATATGCTTGGCCGACAAATTGCAGCCCGTCAACCCCCTCCCACCTGCCTTCCGGAACTTCGGAGGCATTGCTTGATGAGTGGTGTAATATTCCCCAAGATCATATTGATAATTTGATACTCAGCGTGCGTAGGCGTTGTAAGGCCTGTATGCATCGTCCGGGAGACCTACTCCGTATTAACCATCATAATAACCATGTTATACTGTTTTTTGTAAATAGTTCTTTTTTGAAATTTTCTCCCGGGAGTAAAAATCGCAATTTTTATTAATTATGTCAAACATATAGCATCTTTTTTGCTCTTTACCTTTTGTTTAATAAATAGACTTAACAAATAAGTCAAATTTGTTTTGCTTCTGTCTCTTTCTTTGCCTGAACTTCATTATTCTTAATTTATGGACATGAGCGTAGTAAACTTTATCGTAATTTAAAGCAATAATTATGGTTTATTCTTTAATTCAAATGAAACTCTATCGTTTTCATTGAATTTGCCCAAAGAATTAAACATGTCAAGTACAGTACAGATGGTAATACCGCAGTCAAAGCAAAACAAAGGGAACTCTGCCTTTTTTTTTTGTCCCTTTCTATTTTTAATGCATTCAGTTCAACTGTTTTATTTTTATCCTATCCTCTTCTGACTCTTTTCAGTGTTGTTACTTTACTCCATAAATAATAAATAAATTCAGATCTTTTTTTCTTTCTCCAAAACAGACAACGTTATCAATTTGTATGCAAATGTGTGTTATTCTGTGTTTTTTTATTTTAGTTAAAGAAGAAAAAACTGTTTCAGGGGATCATGTTTGTAATTCTAAGACTTACAAAGGATTTTTATTTATTAAAAATGTGTGCGTTCTCTTTTTTTTTCTCACTATTCTAAATTTTTAATATCTTTAAGTACTAAGTATATTGCGCAACTCACATATTAATCAGAGTTTTTAAAATGAAAGTAGAGTTGGAAATGAATATTCAATTTTTTTAAAGGTTTTTTTTTAGTTCATTTGTTCAAATTTTTTGTGTGCTGGAAATACAAAAAAGGTGTTTAAAAATGTATATGCGAATGCTTTAACTAAGTATACTTATGCAAAATTTAGTTTAAATTTTCAGAACAATATTTTGCATACTAATAATTACTTAAATGTTATGGTATGTTTTAATGAATTCATATTTAGACTGTTACCGTTGCTGTCATTTTTATATATTTATACTTGAAGATTTTTAATGAATTTTGTATTTGAATATTTTTGCTTATTTTAAGACAGCGTTTCTCAAACTGTGGGGAACACCCCGCTAGGAGCGCGTAATAACTATACGAGGGGGCCACAAATATATTGAAAAGTCGAAAACAAAAGATTATTTAAAAAACTATTATTTTACTGAAAGTAAGCAAACAAAATACATTTTAACACATTAAAAACTACACATTTACACTGTAAAAAATACTTATGAATGTATCCGTACTGCACAATGTATTTTATAATAAATTTAACAATAACAAGTTTTATAATTACTAGTGACCCATGTGCTATAGTCATGTATACAAAATTCAATACTTATCTTAATAATTTGAACGGTTTGTAATTAATAAAAAAATTACTGATTAAAAGTTACGGATTTGTTCCCCAGTGCCACCGTTTTTGAAGGAAGCGTGCATATATATGCTGTATTAGGAGTGGAAGTAATAAATAAGGAGTAAGGAATAGTAAAGGAATAAATAAGTCATCTAAAATAGATAAATCCTTCCCAAACCCCGATATTGTCAAATATTGTCGAATACGAAAATACTGTCAAGGTCCCTTTATTGCATTCGAAAGTCTTCGGAAGAGTTTTATGGATAGCATTATACAGAAAAGATCATATTTCGGACAGACGTATATATACGTTCGGGGCAATTAATGCACTTGCTGAGCAAGGCACTTAAGAGGTTAAAGTCGTATTGTAGGTTTTTCGATTACGTTATTATTGAATTCAATGCATTGTTATTGTATGGAGGGATGTGTGATGAAAATTATGATTGATTATCGGGTAGCAAATATTAAAAGTTTGAGAAGCACTGTTTTAAGATCTGCTTTATTTTTGTGTTTCATAAATATTAATAAAATAAAATATAATATTTGAAGGAAGCTAACTCACGAGAATGTCTTCCAATATCGCCACAATAATTCAAAATCGTATGCTTTATTTTTATGTATATACCACCAATATTCTTTTAAAATATTTTTTAACCTCTTTGTTATTTCTGTTATAACAATACTTAGAAACCTCTAAATGTTGAATGCAATTGTACAATGGTATATTAGATTTTAAGATATTGAAAATGAAATACGTTAAAAAAATTATTGTTAAACGTGAAACATATACCTAAAAATCTCACTACTAAGAGTTTTATTTAAGTATTTCGTTTAGTACACATTACAAACATCCGTTTTAAACCAGTGAGTGCGCTATATAAGAAGTAATTTTCTTTATCTAAGGAGTTTTGTTCAATATTGGAATCAAATAAACAATGCTTCTAGAGTTTGTACGAATAGTAAAATATTGGTATATTTGAGACTGGATGTAAAATAAAAAATACCATATTCACTTACAATCTTAGCATAGAATACTGAAGTATTAACAAACAAATGAATAACAAAAATATAGAACAAGTCTTCATGATACTCCCATAGTGGGGCGTGTAATTCAGGAAATGTTCCAACTTCAGTGTTTTTCTCCTTCCTTAACTCACACTTAAAATAACGAAATCTAATAACAGTAAACTATGCATGACTCTAGATGGATTTTGATTCAACTTCAAGTAGAGACAATTGACAAAAAAACCCATCAAATTTAAAAATTCAATCAATTTGAACATTAGAAATGAAATTTAAACTCTTAAGGAAACTTCCAAAATTTCAATAAAAATTGAAAGGAAAAGAAGAAATAAAAAAAGAAGGAATTGTTAAAGAAACGCTTCAAGAAGTGTTGAAGTGTTTGGGTAAGATTGGCAAGGTTGTCACATTGTGGTAACAGAAATGAATGGAATGAGATTAGGAAAGAAAAATAATAAATTTGGAATGTACAGATTTAAAAGTAGTTTGTGTACCTAGATAAGAGGTCTCACTGTTTCTGTTTTAGATGGTATTACTTTTGTTCTTATTTTGTCTCCTTTTTAATGCAAAAGGAGATGAAAAATAAGAATTGGTCTCTTTCTTTTGTCACAATTTTTATTATGGTAACGCTCTTCTATGAATTATAAAAGATCTTCAAAATCATAACTATAAACTGAATAAATGTTTTTATTTAAAAAAAAATCTATAATATCTATATTATTTTTTATTCTAGCTTTATTAAATTGCTTATTGATGAAATTTTGTATAATATTATGCAGCATTTAACCTGCAGTAGTGATATATGTTTTAAAACCATTTGCTACCGTTCTAAATTTAAAAGATTTTTTATGGAATTTAGGTGTTAAAAATATCTGGAAACTTAATCTTATGAAGGTAAACACCCAATTTTCTATATACAGCAATTATTCGATTATTAATTTCTTTATGTGACAAGTTCAATCTTTTAAAAGATTCATTGTTAAAAAAGTGTTCATTATATATATATATATTACAAAAATAGTTATATACCTAAGATAACTATAGTCATGATAGAATAGATTTAGCCACAGAAATACTAGAGCAAACTCCTAGCCTTAGGAACCAGGAATGCAGGCTTAAACAATGTTTTTCGGCCAGCCAACCTTCAACTGAATTTGCCAATACTCTGGGCCATAGGGAAAGCAATAAATTTCTAGAGAAGTTTAACTATCATTATAGATAAAACCATAATCTTTTAATGTAAAACGATAATATTATAGCTTGTAATAATTACTAAATATTTAAAATCAAAGTTAAACTATTAGTTAAAGACTTACCACGGGAATCATATTCCCCGGCTATGGAAAATAACAGTAATATACCCAATCCTACTCCTGCTACTTTGGATGTTCCTAAGTAATTTAATAGACCTGATGTTATTGCCTTTGAAGCCATACCAACTTGAACACCGATTGCAGAAGGTACTAATAGATTTGCGGCTGCTAAAAGGTTAATGAAACTAATTGAAATTCCATCTGCATAGGCTTCGGGAAAAGTGAACTCATTTTTTACTAGCAGTGCTAAGTCATTCTCTAGCAGTGCCAAGGGAGAGAAAAGGCTTTTGAAAGAAATTGAGATATGGCCTAAAATAAGCTACTTACCGCAGATGCTGGAATAGGTTCAGAAAATACTGTTTTGAAAACTTTGTCTTTCAGAAGTTCTGATCTTAGTCGCTGCTTAAATGACGCTATTACTTCAGGTAAAGAATTGTTGGCATTTGCTCCTCCAGCGCTGGTTCCAATTTTCACACCGACTCCCAATCCAGCTCCAGCTTCCGCTCCAACATTCAATCCTGCCTCTAATCCTAGTCCAGCATTTAATTCTGCTGCTAATTCCAAACCAGCATTCACATCCGCTCCTATTCCCAAACTAGCATTCACATCAGCTTCTATTCCCACACCGGCATTTAATCCAGCTCCAAATCCTAAAACATCATTTACTCCTACTTCTATATATATAAGTCCTGTCTTTCATTCATTAAAGCTCCTAATGCTAGCCCAGACGTTACACCAGCTCCTAACGTCGATCCAGAATTTATGCCAACACCAATTGCGCTATTCACTTCAGCTCCTAATTCAGGTCCAGAGTTTAATCTTGCACCCAACCTAAGTCCTGCTCTTGTTCCAGCACCCACCTTAGCATTCCCATTGACTCCAAGTCCCAAACCAGCATTCAATCCTGCTCCAACCGCACCATTTACACCTACTCCTAATCCAGTATTAAATCCTATCTCTGCACCTAATCCAGCATTCAGTCTTTGACCATCTCCTAATCTAGCATTGAATCCTAGCCCAGCTCCTATTCTAGTTGCGGTTCCAAATTCTGCTCCAATATTTGAATTGATTCTGGAACCAACGTTGCTTGAATACTCATTATCATCAAATACGTTGTACATGCCATCCATGTTAATATCTATTCCAAAACCTAAGGACACATTTCTAGAAATGATATTTGCAGCTGTATTGGCGAGCAAAAAGACATTGTATGAATTCAAGAAATTGTAGTTCCTCAAAACTTGAAAAGAGACACTAGCTATGGCATTTGCATAGGCTTCAGCACTGGATCCAGCGTAGACGTAAGCCATGGCATTAACAAAAATATTTGTAGTTGTATAAATATCCAGGTGGAATTCCTTAGAGAATGCTTGACCAATACGAGATCCAATACTGTTAATCAACTCAGCACTGACTTTGGTATTGAAAATACTGAAAGGATTATTTTTCATTAGCTGCATGTATTGAAAAACGCTGAAGACAGATCAGCATCAACACCAACATTAGCAGGTAGCAAATTACTGCCTTCTGAATCCCATTCATAAAAATCTATAGCTCTTGCTGTGGCACTTTGTACACAATGTTGAAATACACATATAGAAATGTTGAAATGTGCCTTAATGTTGTCATCTTTTTGAACCCAAATACAATATGGGTTTTAAGCTGATGAAGAAAGGCTAAGGTCTTTTTATAGCACCAGTTAATGGCAATTAAATTATCACATCTATTTTTAAAGAATTTATGTATGCATATTTATGTCAGAAGATGAGAAATCCTTTTTATTATTACGATTCTTGGTGATATTGACACTATAGTCTGATGGCATATAGCCGTTGAGTGTTCTGTTTGGGTAGCTGTTTTATGAGGCTCATTGCAAAATTTCTTCCTAAAGCTTTTAATTTTTTTGTTATGCGAGACACATGGCGATAATAAGCAAGTTTTTATTTTTACATATTTTCACTTAAGAAAAGCATATAAAATTAGGAATAGTAACATTGGGTAATGTATGGTTCACTTCCCATGATGTTTTTATAAACACTAAGCTTATGCCTGTTTTAATTTATTATTTAGTATGCTTTGGAAAATATGTTTGTAACATTTGTTTGACAAAGCACATGCAGAGTGAGAGAAGGCTAGTATATTTGTAATTTAGATTATTTTGTCCCGTTTTTTTGTACATGTATCAGAATGCGCATGCTTGTGAATTATTTCATTAATCTATTTTAACTCAATATAATTCTTGCTGAAAAATAAATGTAATCATAATTTTGATAGATGAAATGATGCTAAATCTCAAAGTATTTCCTGTTTGAAGATTACTTAATAAATAATCTGTAACGACATGCACAAAAGCTCAGATGAAAAATTTACACTGCGTGCACTTAAAACGTACTATTTTTAAACTTACAGGTTTTGCGTACACTTAAAACCTGTACTATTGTTGCATGTTAAATAAAGATTTCTGTAATATTTTTAATTTTATTTAAAAAAAATTTAAATGTAACACTAGGGGTCATTGGAATATCAAACTATTTTAGACTTAAACTATGCTGTAGAGGTTGCGTACATTATGAGCATTTTTACACATTGTTTTTGAATTTTTTAAAAACAAAATCGATTAATAAAAATACCTTTTAGGGTATTTTTGGATTTCCTGTACTAAATATATATACAATTATATAAATACTTATACTGCAGCTCATGTCTCCTCTCCGTCACTTGACCATGGTTCAAAATTACGAGGCTCTTCAACAAAAGCCTTATAAAATAATAGGATCACTATTATTATCCTAATAGGATGAATAAATAATACTAATAAGGTAGGATCCAATAAATAGGAAGACGTTAATATCACTCACCCAATAGATTAGACTTTTCCTGCCTTGGAAGTAATTCTATTACTTTTTTATTATTTCTAAATTAAATTATTTTTTTTCAAGAGTAAAACCATATTTTATTAAGAAAAAATTTATTGAAAATAACTTTGAATCAAATATATAGAAAAAAAGATATAAATATGTTTACATATGTGAGGAAGTATATATTAAAAAAATACTGTGGAGAGTTTTCGTGATACCTTCTTGTTTTGATCCCTAAAAGTCTGTCTCCATAATTCTTTCGATATACTTATTTTGTTTAGGGGCTTAATCCTACTCTAGTTGATGTACTTAGTATTCTCAGTCAATTTGATCAAGGCTCCTAGAATAAATTGTTAGCTTTCTGGGAAAACCTGAAATACTTAATCGTTGACAAAAGAATTATTATTGCTATGGGCAAAAATTGGATATCGCATATTAGGTCTTTTTGAATGCGGCTTTTTTCCATCCACCGGAATGGGCAGTGCAATGACCAGAATTGGATTTCTCATACGGCTAAGTCGTGATGCCCTTAAGTCATTTGGCTGCAGCCAAATGACTTAGGGACATGAGGTAGTAGAGAGTAGTCAAGAAGAAATAACTAACAAAATACAGTAGAGTCTCGAAAACTCGGCCTAATGTTAACCGATGGGTAGCCGAGTTTGTGAAAATGTCGGATGATCAAGAAAGGAATTCAAAAAGAATAAGTAGGATTATGTTTCCTTGGAAATTTTGAACTGTACTTGCATGTATAGTTTGCTTAAACATACAACAGCAATTAAACTGCCCAAACACCCTTAAACAACAAAAAAATAACGTACTTTATGAAGCATGAAGCATTTGCTACATGAAAATGGAAATTACATGTCATCCGAGGGAGAATGTAGTTTGGTAGATGTCAGGAATGGTAGAAGGGCTTATAGGAATTGTGATAACTATTCAGGTACAGAACTAACACTTGTTCATATTTTTGACTGTCCTTCCATTCTTGCTGTATTACAAAAGATAGGGGTCCTGTTTTCGTCAAAAAACCTCTATGTGGATAATATTGAAAATATTGGTAGAACAGTTATCTGGGTCCATGATACCGTCTGATTTGGTTTCATTATGGACACGACATCATCATCATCAAATCAAAAATCAATGAATACATATTATGTAGTAATTTATATGATCAGATACACCTCAGAAAAAATACTTTAAGAAGGCATCAGAACTGTCAATTATAGAAACTAATTAGCTGACTTTTCAAAAATTAGTTACTTATCTTTTTAAGGAAACCTGTAACGTTCTGTTGTTTTTCAAGCAAACTGAATTCTGCGTTTTACTGCTTTATCACTAATATAAGAGGACAAAGGATTATTAAGTCCATTACCCTCGCACATTGTTGCTCGAAATACGGAAGGGTGGTTTTCACAGCCTTTAGTGACTTACCATGTGATATTTTAGGCGTTTTTACGGTGTTCTCAACGTTAACGTCTTCATCCTTTTCCAGAATTTTTAATTAAATGTGACAGCAACAATAATTTCAATTTTTACATGATGTCGTAGGTTTTTCCCCGACCTGCAAGGGTGTTTCCGAGTTATCCGGAATGCCTGGTCATCGACAGGGCGAGTTTTCTGGACTCTACTGTACTTGCTTTTACAAATCTTTCAGTTTTGGTGTTCAGTTTTTTATTGAATTATTCCGTAAAATAAATGAAATAATCAAAATTTATTGAGACTTCGAAACTAACAATTAGTATGGAAGACTACACACACACAAAATTATCCTCTTAGTCTAGGATGCGGGAATATGTAAATCCGGATGGAAAAATTACACTTTGAAATGTTTCAAATGTTAGTTTAGGAGTTAGTTTCAGTCATGATCATGAACTGAGACTAATACTGTCGAGTTACGGGTTCGAGTCTTAGCATACCTGAAAACCCGCCGAGTATTTAAGCACGTTAAATCCATCGAGATGTTAAATTTTGAGAAAGGTATCCCGTTGTCATAGTGTGTAAGGTTGGAGAGGGGCTAATATCTCAATTGATATCTTCGTTAGTTGACCATGACTCAAAAGTACAAGGTCCATCCCCAATAGCCCCTCTGTTGCTTTAGAGAGCGATGCAAATTAAAATAAAATTAAATCCATTCAATCGAGCTAGTTTTTTTAATATCACCCTCTTATTTCTTAGTTACAATCTACTTTAATTCTCCTCTGATGTAATGTAATTGTAAAAATGCTGCAAAATTAATCAACTTGTAACTTTTTTGGGTTGTTCAAAAATCTTTCTTCCAATGCGCATATGTTATACGCATATGTTGCGTTCTTCCAATGCGCCACTTATTTTATGACATTCCTAGTCCTTTACAAATATTGCTCCGTTCCATTAGTTTTGACATAGATGTATTTTTAAAGATGTAGTAACGTTGTTAATTTGTATTTTTTCTGGTTCGGGTGTTTTATATTCATTCGCGTTTTCAAAAGCCATAAATGCCTGTCCATACTGCATAGTATGTTTAACGATCATTTGAATGAATATTTTAAAAATATGGTTTTATGCGCCTCGTTTTGGTTATTTTGTAGACGTCACTTTCAACAACAGCCTTATATTACCTAGATAAAACTATTTATTTTCTTGAATTCCTTCTGATTATTTACCTAACTCCTATCAAAATAATTGCATCTTATGAACAAACTCTTGCATTGCGTAGTTTAAAAAAAAATCAAATATTTGGTTTTTATTGGTATATGACTATTTATAACATTTCGAATAATATTATTTGAATAATAGAACCAAAACATTTATAGAATACTCGTGATTTCATAAAAAAGTAAATTTTCAATTTTTATTGGTATATGACAGTTTATGATGCTCTCAATGCTAATATTTGAAGGACGGAGAACAGCTGTGTCATGTGTTTCAAACTGTATCAAGCAGACTCTTCAAACAACTGTCTTATAGTGTTTAGTTCATAGTTACTATTTACATTTTTATGTTTTTCTGAAAACAAGAATAATTCTGAAATTTTTCTGACGTTATTTATATTTTGATTTATTTTGAAACATAGATTTATAATTCAACGGATGCAAGGCAAAAATGAGTTTGGAAATCGGTGGTTGAAAATAAATGCAATTTCCCTAACGGTTGGTAAGCCGCGTTACTAAGTGGCCATGGTCACGTCGCCCTGGAACCGGGCCCGTTTGTCCTATTCTTTAAAACAACGTTCCCGATCAGTGGTCCGTAAGAAAGTTTTGAATTATTATAATTTATATTTTTATGAAGATTCAATTTGAAAAATGTTGAGTAGCGTAACGCAATATGAAATATGGATTACACTTTTGACATATAAATGTAAAATTTTTAGCTACACCTTTTAGCAAATTCATAAATATTCTACTGAGTTTAGCTGCTTTTGCAGGTGTTTCTATCAACATTTGAAAGTGAAAGTTGGCAACCATGCTAAATTGGCGGGATGATACTTCAATTTGTTGATAATGCTTTGCTTAGTTGGTTTGTTTTTACTTCTCGTGAAGTTCCTTTTCAACGACTTATAAATGGAAATAGGTAAGCTAATAAGTGATAATATAGTTATAGTAATCCAACATAGAGTGGTCAGCCGAATATAAAATTATGCATTTAGTGGTTCAAACAGTTCTAAAGAGGGAAATCGCTAGTTTAAGACATTCTAACAAATACACACACATTCATTGTAAAACGACAGTAGAGACACATAGGAATGATTGATTTAATAGTCTTTAACTTAATGAAATACCTTTCTTAACCGAATGTCTTTAGTTAAAACGACACACTCGAGCGCATTTGAATGCATGACAAGAACGAATCGCTAAGTCGAAGAACTCATCGCACACACAGCAGATCACAACTCTTACAACTACACAAGAGGAAGATGCCCCAATGTTTAACCGGTTAATTTATCGCTGAACGAGGTTGTTATATTCAGAAAGAGAAATTTTACTCAGAGGCCTTAATCTCTGAAGACCCGTCGTGTAGGGGAGGATGCACGTTAAATCTGTCTGTGCTGAAACGTCCTCCCGCTGGTGTGTGTGAGTGCTTGTAGTGGGAGGTGCCAGCTCAGTTATTATCCTCGTCACTTAACCATGAATCAGAATTATGAGGTACGTCACCAAATGCTTTTGAGTAGCGCCCTCGAGAATATCGTTATAAGATCACTGAGTTGTTGTTCTGACCAGGAAAGAGTCCTGGCCTCAATCCTTTCAAAACTTGCGGCACCGTTTGAAAACTCTTGCCCGAATGAGGTTCCTCTGAAAAAAAAAGGAACTAATTGAGGATATAATTGTTTCATGGCATCACTATTTTCAGCTCAATGAAACAAATCAATGTACAGCCGTAAAAAAAATAAAGACTACCCACTAAGCACTGATAAGTCACTGTTATCATCAGTATCTAATGTATATCGATAGTTATTGCAGCATAACTTTTGTTTTGTTGCTATTATTAAAATTTTGTTTCTGCATTAAATTTATTATAACATTATCTTTAAAATGATATAAAAGATTTAGCATTTTGTTCGATGTAACATTTTCAGTAAGCATACAAACTTGGAAAGCATAACAATTTAAAAAAGTGTCCACAATTTTACCACCAAAGTATATATATAATTAAAAAAAACATTAAGAGAATTCTACATATTATATATTATTGTGTGTGGCGATATACTGGCCGGGCCGAAAAAATGTTCGTTGTGGGCCACGAGCTTACACCCTGAATTAGATGGTTAAATGACATTGAAAAAGACTTAAATATTTCGAAAATTAAAAATTGGATAGAGTCGCTACAAATATAGAAGATGCTGGATGGAGCGCGTAGTTGAGTAGCTAAGGCTTGTAAGGGGCTGTCGTACTTTAAAGATGGAAAAAAAAACTTGAGTAATCAGTAGCATGTATTATGTACTTATTTAAGAAAAAAAATTATTAAATTGTACATGTGTGATTATGTTCCAATGATTTCTTTTTATTTGATTTTTTTGTTGAAAGATGTTTACTGCATTTCATTCAATCTGGATTCTCCAGCCAAACTGGATTTATTTGATCAAAGATCCGGGTGATGGCGCTTCCTAGTAAAAAAATATTCTCACAACTTTACGATACGACCGCGGATTACATTGACGAAAGGAAAAAAAAATTTCCAACATGAACAAGGAGCAGTGCTAGATAAACGAAATTTGGTAGGCAAGTTTATGCACCTAAAAGATCATTCCGATTCAAGCTTCATATCAAGAGCATATGTGAAGCGCTAGTTGCGCCACTATGAACATGCAAATCAAGTTTGCTTTAATACGCGCTCTAAAACTTCTGAGAGTTATTTATTTCTGTGAGTTACTTACATCTGATATTTGATGTAAGGAGTTGATGTTAGTCAAGAATACCTTTGAAAAGGAGAAGTCATTATCTACAGCTCACAGAGTTTAACCGAGGGCGTGAAATGGGGCTAAGAAAAGGTGGATTTTCTTTTCACGATATTGCAGAAAGTTGACAGGAATGTATCCCCTGTTCATGATTGTTGACAACAAGGGGTCAAGGGAAGATTCTTTCTCAAAATATCCAATTCTGGGAGGCCCCGTGGTGCTGCAGAAACGAGAGATCACCCTACAGAAATGAGAGATTACCGTGTTTGACAAATTGCTGCAAAACATCATACTGCGTCTGTAGAAGAAGTCCAAGCAGTAGTTGGTGGCACAATGACGCAACGAATTTATAGAAATAGGTTAATTCAAGGACATTTCTGAGATAGAGAGAGGCCCAATAGCGTGGATTTTACTAACTCCAAACCATTTTGGTTTTCAACATCAGTGGAGTTCAGCTAGGGCTCATTGGAGAACGAAGTGGAGATCTGTTTTGTTTTATGATAAAAATTGGTTCTACCTTGTGGTACCAGGGATGACCATGTGTTGTTTAAAAGAAGGACAGGTTAGTACCTGCAACCAGGCCATCTGCGACCTACACACACTGAATCTTCATGGTCAAGCGAGTGACTTCATATGATAGTATCGACTCTTTCATGATTATTTAACGCACTCTGACTGTGAGCTCGTACGTCAGTCATTCAATCCGCTGTACTGCCATTTATGAGCACTATTCTAGGAAGTGTTTCTCAACTAGAAAACGGCACTTTCATACCACTGTTGTAACCCAACATGCTCTACAGAGCGTAGACATGTTACTTTGGCGTACTTAGAAAAGTTTCTTTAATTGCAACTATGAAATCCTTTTCCTAGCTTTTTAAATCTGGGACACACAAAAATTTCAGACAGATTATGATAAAGTTTGAAATTTATGTATTTTAAAAGAGAAATCGGTAGGGAAATAGATGGCCTTTAGAATATGAAAGTACTTTCTTAAAAGCGCATGATCTTAATATAGAATTAAGAATCAATTTGAAATCAATCAATTTGTTCCATTTTCTTCCTATGTTTGTTCTGCATAATGTATAGATTTTAAGGTAACTGGGACGTGAAGGTGGTTTAAATTTTGCATTTTTTGATTTTACTTTTAAATAATAGAGGGCACTTTGCTGCTTCTACATATGTATTATTTATGAGAATTCGATCAAAAGAATGCTAGAAAATTGAATTTTAAAATTGTAAACAAATCTGATGTAACTGTGATTCAGGTACTCTTTTTTCAAAATCTGCAGTGTATTCAATATGTATTGTAAAAAACTAATTTTTCTATACTAAGAATGTAATTTTTTCTATATTATATGTTCAGATTTATTGAAAATTGTACATTTTTTGTACAAAAATTACGGAAAATTTAAATGATTAGTTAAAAAATTTTGAAAAAAAAAGTTTTGTTGTTTGAAACGTTAATTACATTTAGTTTTGCATTTATAAATACCCAGTTTAGTTTTTAAATTATAAATCAAGTGGATATATAGTACAAGTAGATTTTGAGGAATATTCTAAATTACAGCTTGTAAAATAGACGTTTCATTTTTCCTAATTGCTTATTGATAACATTTGAATTCTCATGAATAACTCTATATGCGTATTACTTTTGATTTTACATTAAAATAAATAAATATTCATATGTATGAATACAAAAACAGAGATTCTTTTATTATAATATTTAGAATTAATAAACATAGTTCCGTTTAAATTAGACACAAATTAACTTCGTAAATTCATCAAATATATTTATTTGTATATTTTTATAACAATAAAAATATGTGTAAGGAGTTTTGTAATATACCGGAATGATGATGTTCAAAGTGCAGTAAAAATACTAAAACTTATAAACATAAAACTTTGGTACTTAAATGGAAGAAGATGTGAATCGTTGATAACACGTATTGATGAAGTAGGGAAAGGGTAATTAAAAAGACTTCTAATGAATCTAGAATTTTAAACATACAATACAAAAACTGAGAAATGATGCAGAATAATCCAATTAACAATAGTATGACTTTTATATTGTATTAAAATATATTATTTTACAAATCATAGATGAAAATATCTTTATTTGCAATTTTGTCAAAACGCATTTTTGGTGATTCCGGTACACTTTCCTCAAATCTACTTTATTTATAGTGTTGATATTTTGCATAATACAAGATTGCAAATTTTTAACAAAGTGAACGAATTTGTTTTCAAACAAACATTCAGATTTCAGATATAGTACAATTTCTGCATAAAATGTAAAGGAAATTTGAATCACTAAATTAATATTTTTATAAATTTATGTTTAAAATTTCATTACGTTTATTTATTGGATGGTTATGTTTATACACCCCCCCGTGAAATTTATAGCTATATATGCAGTAGATTTTATGCAATTTGTACTAAAGGTAAACACACGTTGAAAATAAAAAAATAGCTCTTGATTAATTATGCTCTTACAGATTTATTTGTAATTTAAAAGGAATATTTTTTTTTACATTTCCAAGTACATAAATATACAGATAATTCAACGTAAAAATTTTATTTCCGTTGCTTTAAATTTAAGTAAGGGAGAACCATTTAAAGTTGGTGCAGAGAAAGTTAATTTTTTTCTCGCAGACATCCCAGTTACCTAAACAAATTAGTATGTTTTTTTTTTATGTATTTCAATTAATTTCTCTTAAGTAAGCTGTTTAATTAATGCGATAAATTTTTTCTATTTTTTTAAAACAATATTGAAACTTACAGAGATACATTGAAATTTTTGTTGAACGTCTTATTCGATAGTTTTTTTAATCTGCTTAGTATTTTTAAGCAAAGATTTAAAAATAAATGGTTTAGAAGTAGGAAAAGCAGAATAAAACTACTGCAGTTTGTATAATGTATCATGCATATATTTCGGATAGGGCATTTAATTTTGTTTATACCAATAAAAGAATTAAAAATACTAAAATACTAATCTAATATATATCTATGTATAGAGAAAAGTGACTCACATCTCGAGATTTACGGAGCTATTAGGCCTATTGCTTGAAATTTGGCATACTTGTTTTTGTTGTTTTGTAGAGATCTGCTCAGAATCGGTTTTGTGAAACTCGACTCTGGGAGAGGATAGTTAGGGAAGTATAATTATATACAGGTGATTCGACACAAGTCCGACAAACTTGCAGATGTTTAGGAGGTACAGAGAAGACTCGGGAACCACACAGGAATACAGGGTCGCAAATGCCGTAGTGGGGAGCTATGGTGCAAAGTAGCAGAGGAAAAGATTAGAAATTACAACTTATTAATGGAAAAAAACTTTTATTGAAAAGTTGTACTACAGCAGGTGCTCGAAATTATAACCAGAAGTTCTCTGGAAGCCTTGTAGAGGTGCAACATGGAATTCATTACGTTCTGGAATATTCGTGGCATGTCAAATAACCTTTCAGCAGCTACAGATGTTCAAGGAATAAAGTCTTCAATTGAAGGGACGGTCGTTCCGTATATCATGCTCGTTATGTGACCGCAGGAGTTCAAACACTTTCGAACACCTGTTGTAGCACAACCTTTCATCAAAATGCTTTCTTTCCCATTAATGTGTTGCTGCTTCTGTTCTTTTTCTCTGCTTCTTTGCACCATAGCTCGCAACTGTGGCGTTTACGACGATACATTCCAATGCAATTCCGAGTGGTCTCTATACCCATATACAAGTTTGTCGGTCTGGTAGCGAATCACCCGGTTACTACCATTTTAAAACTTTAAGCCTTGTCTTTTCAAATCAAAAGGAGAAATCTATAAAAATGTTTTTAAACACTATCGAAAGCTTAAGCTATCATTTAGATATGAATAAACTAAGGAAAATATGCAAGTCAATGAAACACTCAAAGAAGCGGGTGGGCAATGACAAGTTCAAAAACGAATATAGAAGTTGAAAAATAAATATATTCATTGAAATCGTCCCTAGAGTAGTTTTCAGTTTAATTCATTAATTTTCCTCGAAAAGAATGAATTTAGTAACATTTTATAGTAATCACCCACAAATTTGTTTATTTTTCATTATTTGCAAATTGATAATAAATAATTTGTTTAGTAAACACCCACAGGAATTAATGAAGAGAAAATTCATGAATTTAAATTTGCTTCTCATTTTTAAATTAATGAATATTGAAGCAACGCTATATTTAAATATTAACCCAGATTCGTAAAGCTTGCATCATGCTTAATTTAAGATTAACTTCCTAGATTACTCTCTTCCTCTTTATTAATAATTTAAGAATTCACTGAATGAAAAAATGAAATTGCGCTATTTAGCTTAAAATTTTATATTTATTTAAACAATTAAAGTTGGCAGAAGATGAATACAAAAAATAAACACTTATCTGAAAGAAAGGGAGAGTGATACTAGAATATCCAAGGGGCTCAAGCGAGCCCTTTCCTCTCGAAACTAGATTCTGTGTAACATTGGGGGAAGGAAAAAAACTTAAAATTCTCTCCAAAATCTGCTTGGATTTCGAGTGCAGATCCTTATAAACTCCGCCACATCGCACCAATATCAATACACGGAAACGTTATTTCTGAATTTTTTAACTTTTTAACTGGTGGAGACACAGCTCGTAGTGACACCCTTAAAGGGTGTAATAACCCCGAGGGTATCTGACGCACCCCCAACTCAAAGGAATGTGTTGACATCCGGTACACAGGGAAAAGTGTAAAAATCACAAAATAACAGGGGTCGTATATTGTGCTGCTGGAGCCCCGTATCAATATGTAAAACTAATCATTTGAATAGATAAAATGCCTCAACACGAATTGTTTTTTTACTTAATATATTGACTAGTTGAGAGAGAGAGAGAGAGAGAGAAACAAAATTAGTTCTAAAACAGCAAATTTCAATGAGTTACAAGGGTATGTTTCCTTGATAAGTAAAGTAATGAAATAAACATGGATAGTTATATTTGCTTTTAATCAATATGTTAAATTCTTTTAACAAAATTCCTATTATAAGGTTAACAAAAAAGTCATATTCTTTTTAAGGAAACTGAAAATACTTCAAGAAAAAATTGCCAGAAATAGGGGAAAAAACCAAAGTATAATAAACAATGTATTATTTTTCAAGGCACGGATAGAAAGTCTTTTATCCTCTATATTGCACCAAAGGTTTTGCTGGTCTTTGTCAAACATATGCTAATGTGTCAGTTTATTGAAGAAATTGAAAAATGAACGTTTCATATTGTTAAAGATTCAATGTAATATCTAAGAGCTATAAATTTCAGATATAAACTAATTTATGATTGAGTTTTATGAATTTGATAGTATATAGCTTTCATTTAGTTACTACATAGCTTTATATCAAAGCATCGGGGCAATTGATGATTAATTTAATTTAATATTTCTGGTATATTTAAATATTATCACAACCTATTGGTGACCTTATATGAAACGAAGTAAATGGATGTCAATTCAGCCCTTTCGAAAGATGGGAGCTGCCGCGGTAGCCAAGTGGTCAGGGTGTCGGATCATGGCTAGCGTGTCATGAGTTCGAGTCCAGTACCACTGAAGACCCACTGTGTAGGGGAGCGATGCACGTTAAATCTGTCGAGAGCTCAAATGTTCTCCCGTTGGTGTTGTGTGGTACTTAGGAAAGGGGGATGTCAGCTCAGGTGTCTTCCTCGTCACTTGACCATGGTTCAAAATTACGTCGTTCCGTCGCCAGCCCTCGTGTAGCTGAACAGTGCGACGTTAGTATTTACTAACTCACTCGAAAGATGGGAAATCGGGATTGCAAACTTTGCGAGATATTATTAGAGTTGGTGATTGTTGCGATAATACGTAAGTACTATATTTGTCTTAATAGTTTTAATGAAAATTTCTCTATAAATGCATGATAAATTGTTTTATTATCTTGCTCTACGAAGCTATACGCGGACTACTGACGAGGAACGTAATAATTTTGAGTGGTCTTCATCAATTGACCATAGTTTAAAATTGACAGGTATGTCACCAGTTACCCACGTTCCCTTTGAATTGCAATAATAAAATCAATCAATGAATCAATCATTGCGTTGACTCAGAAGATAATGCTTTCTAACTTTTTTTTTCTTTTTATTTTTCTCAACATTGCCATATTTATGATACAATATTAATTTATAAATTTTATTCAGTTCATAAATATCCATTCTTTATTTCAATTACTTATTAATAAATAATAAATTTATTGATTATTTAGAAATGCACATCGTATTATTTATTATCAAACATATTATACTTATTTTGGCTCAAATCAGATTCTATGATTAAACACTTACACACACGCGAGAGTAAAATATATGCTACTCCCGAATGATAAATTTATTTTAGTAAATCTGTTTCTGCGGTAATAATTAAATATTAATAAATACATATATGGAAAAATATCAGAAATATTATTACCAAACATTTTGTTTAAATATTAATGCAAGCACACGAATATTTAAATATTAATGGAGTGCGTACGCTTTTAAATTGTAATATATATTCTTATAAAATCTCTATGAAATTATTTATAATTATTTTCAAATATATGTTGGAGAGAAACTGTACGAGTTTTAATTATGTGATGTATTAGATATCTTAAGAAGTTTTATTTCGGATATATTTAAAAATATATTTTTCGCTGCTTCTTCGTGTGAAATAAAGCAGAATTTGCAGATTGAGCAAATATTTGAAAGGAGCATTAAGAAAAGGTAGAGCATTAAAAGAAAAGGTATAAAAATTCGACTAAGCATTCGAAAAGCATTTTTTAAAAAAATCTTTTTAAAAATCTTTTGGTTAGCTTTTGGATACAGTAATGGAGTTTAAAATTAACAATTTATTTTAGCTTTTACATATCGTTTAAAAATAATGTAGCGATAAAGAGGACATTTTCAAATTTTTTTGGCTTCATAAAAGTACTTTCGTTTTCATTTATATATCAGAAACCCATTAACTTAAAAAAAATCACCGAAAAACTCTTTCTATGTATAAAATTGAGATCTTGATATTGATTTAGGTTTATGATATAAACAATACAAGTTACTTTTTTCGGAATTTCGATAGCAGTGTAGGTATTGAAACAAAAATATATAATCTTGAGCCACTAGTTATTCATGTACTGCCATTTTGTCACCATTAAAGAAGTGATTCACATCAAGAAAATTCACACAGTGTTGAAATGACTTTATTTTCTTAATAATTTTTTGATAACAAAAATTTTATAAATGGATGAAGTGTGATATATGCAAGAGCGTTCATTACATTTGTCGCATAGGAAAAACGTTATATTCTATTTTTATCAAGTTTTCGATATTACTTAAATCAGATTAATGTTCCTATACCTCTAACTGGATGTTCATAAATATTATTTCCATAAATATGTTTTCTAAATATTAGAGCGACAATATAGTAGCTTATATTCTTAGTTCACTATATTATAAAAAGTATCCAGATTACCTATGAAACAGTATATTCTGAGAGTGAAATCGAGTTGCCAGTTTGGACTTGTATAAAGGAAGTTTGATGAGTTGACAATCGTAATTTATGACCTAGAAAGGTGCAATAAAAGAGAAAAACGCGAGCTAAATGATTTTGAACTTGGTGAAGTGATGGGATGGAAACTGTGGAAAGTTTGTTCGTGACATTTTTGCTACGTTATGAGTCTGCTGTTTTATTGACAAAACTATCATACAAAGTAAAAAGAGGAAAGGGCTGTAACTGTGGTAGATTAGGCCATCTGGTAGACAGGGACAACGGAGCATTGAAGAATATTGTGAAAGCCAATCTCATGGATTTATCGAAAAAATTTGTCGTGAATTTTAAGAAGCCTTTAGATGCAATATCTGCTTGATGGCAGTTCATCAGGAACTTCAAAAGTTTTGTTTACCTGTCATATTACTTATAAATTAAACATTACCACAATTAATACAGTAATGCAAATGACAATAATGCTAGAACCTTGAACAATGATTTGCGGGATCTTTTTTACATCTTTATAGTAAACTGCCTCGTCATTTGAAGCAATAATTATGGTTTATTCTTTAATTCAAATGAAACTCTATTGTTTTCATTGAATTTGCTCAAAGAATTAAACATGTCAAGTACAGTACAGATGATAATACCGTAGTAAAAACAAAACAAAAGACACTCTGCCTTTTTCTTTGTCCCATTCTATTTTTAATGCATTCAGTTCAACTGTATTTTCCTTTTATTCCCTCCTCTTCTTACTCTTTTCAGTTTTGTTACTTTACTCCAGTTAAGACTTAATAAAATTCAGTCCCCCCCCCCTCCAAAACAGACAACGTTATCAATTTGTATGCAAATGTGTTTTATTCTGTGTTTTTTTATTTTAGTTAAAGAAGGGGAAAAAAACTGTTTCGGGGGATCATGTTTGTAATTCTAAGACTTAGAAAGGATTTTTATTTATTAAAAAGTGTGCGTTCTCTTTCATTTTCTCACTATTCTAAATTTTTAATATCTTTAAGTTCTAAATATATCGCGCAACTCATATTATTCAGAATATTTAAAATGAAAGTAGAGTTGGAAATGAATATTCAGCGATGTTTTTAAAGCTTTTATAAATTTTATTTTGTTTAAATTTTGTTGTTGTTGCTGGAAATACAAAAAATGTTTAAAAATGCATATGCAAATGCTTTAACGAAGTTTATACAAATTTTAGTTTAAAATTTCAGAACAATATTTTGCATACTAATAATTACTTAAAATTTTTCAATGAATTCATCTTTAGAATGTTACCGTTGCTGTTCTTTTTATATATTTATACTTATACATGTTTAAAGAATCTTGTATTTGAATATTTTTGTTTATCTTAAGATAGCGTTTCTCAAACTGTGGGGGGGGCACTCACTAGGGGGCGTGATAACTAAACGAGGTAAGCGCGAACATATTGAAAAGTCGAAAACAAAAGATTATTTAAAAAAACTATTATCTTACTGAAAGTAAACAAACAAAATACAGTTTGACATAATAAAAAAATACACGTTTACACAAAAATAATATTTTTAAATGTATCAGTACTGCACAATGTATTTTATGATAAATTTAACAATACCAAGTTAAGAAAAAATTTAATAATTACCAATCCCATAGGCTTGTCATGTACACAAAATTCAAAACCTATCTTAATAATTTGAACGGTTTATAATTAATCTCGTAATTTTTGATCAAAAGTTACGGGATTCGTTCCCCAGGGCCACCGTTGTTCACGTAAGCGCCCGTATGTGGTGTATTGGGAGTGGGGAGTAAAGGAATAAATAATCCCTCTGAAATAAATAAATAAATCCTTCTCAAACCCCGATAATTTTATTTTATTGCATTCCAAGTCTTCGCAACAGTTTTATGGATAGCATTGTACAGAAAAGATACTATTTCGGACAGACGTATCTATACGCCCAAAGCAATTAATGCACTGGCTGAGCGAAACACTTAAGATGTTAAAGTCGTATTGTAGCTTTATCGTCAAATTACAGTAATACTGAATTCAATGCATTGTTACTGTATGGAAGGGAGGGGAGGGGGAGGCGTGATGAAAATTATGATTGAATATTGGCTCGCAAATATTGAAAGTTTGAGAAGCACTGTTTATGATCTGCTTTATTTTTGTGTTTCATAAGTATGAATAAAACAAAATATAATATCTGAAAGAAGCTAACTCACAGTTTTTGAATCAAAATAAATAATACTCCATGAGTTTGAATAAATAGTAAAAAATTGGTATATTTATAACTGGATTTAAAAGAAAGATACCATATTTGTTTACAATATTAGCGTAGAATATTGAAATACTAACTAACAAATGGATAGCAAAAAAAATAGAACTTGTTCTCAGAATACTCCTATAGTGTGGCGTGTAATTCAGGAAATGTTCCAAATTTAGTGTTATTCTCCTTACTTGGCTCAGGCTTAAAATAACGAAATGTTATAATGGTAAACTATGTATGACCCTAGATCGATTTTAAATCAAATTTAAGTAGAGAAAATTGACAAAAAGCAACAAAGTTTAGGAATTAAATAAATTTGAACATTAGAAATGAAACTTTAACTTTTAAGCAAATTTCAAATAATTCAATAAAAATTCAGAGGAAAAGAAGAAATTAAAAAAAACGAAGGAATTGTTAAAGAAACACTTTAAGAAGTGTTAAAGTGGCTCATTTAAAATTGCAAGGTTGTAACATTATGGTAAGAAAAATGAATGCAATGAGATTAGGGGGAAAAATACATTTGCAATGTTCATATTTAAAAGTAGATTGTATCTAGATAAGAAATTTTATTGTTTCTTGTTTAGATGATGTTACTTTAGTTCTTTTTTATCTCCTTTTTGATAAGAAAATGAGATGAAAAGTAAAAATTGTTATCTTTCTTTTGTAAGATTCGTTATTACGATAACTCTCTACTATGAATTAAAAATATCTTTCTAATTAATTATTCGTTCCTAAATTTGTGTTAGAACTTTTTATTGCACTAGTGGACAAACGTATTGTTAAAGAACATTCTCTTGCTGTTTTTCCAATCACGGAAAATAAAGAATCCTTAAGTATAGATAGTGATATTCTCAAAAATCAAAGTATGATCCCCAATAAAATTTAACGATATTCCCATTTTCATTCATGTAAAAAGAAATTTTCTTAAATAACTTTTTCTTCCTTTCCAAGAGAAACATGATGTTGTTTATCTCTTACACTGTCATGTTTTCTGATTTGGAAATATTATACAGGATGCGGCAAAAAAAAACTCGGACAAATTTCTTGCCTCCTAGAATAATTAACAAATTTCCTTTTAATTTGTATTTTCATGTTTCTTTATCCACCACTTTAATAATAAGGTATTTTTAATACATTTCTTAGTTTGTACTTTAATTTATGTGTTTTTGATAATGTCGAGCAAAAGATCTGTTATTTTAGAGTTGTTTCAGCAAAGGAAACGAAAGTGTGAAGTCATTCATTTGCTTATTGTACCTACGGCAAACAGTGTTTGGTGCTATTTGTCGTTTCAAAGAGCTTGGCAATAATGGTAGACGTCCAGGAAGTGGGCGAAAACGCACTATAAACACTTCAATGAATCGTAAGGCCATCGAAAAGCGAGTCGAGAGGAATCCGATGGTTTCCATGAGAAAATCACTCGTGACATGAGAATATGTGTCAGATCGGTAAGACGAATTGAAAAAACGAGGTTTGGACTGAAGCCTTACAAGTTGCGAAAATTTCAGCTCCTCAATGAAAGAAACAAACTCGTACGGCTCCAAAGACGCAAGTCAGCGATGGGAGAGGTTCCTTTTCGCTCATGAGAAGCTTTTTGCGGTTCAAAACTCCCAAAACGATTGAATCTGGTCTGTGGACGCTCCAAGCATTCGGCAATTGTTGAACATCGCCAATATCCAAAGCCGGTCATGGTCTGGGGCGGAATTTGCGCAAGTAGTAAAACTCCTTTGATTTTTGTGGAAGAAAGCGTTAAAATCAATCAAAAAGTGTACCAGAGGGACATTCTTGAAGCTGTTGTACTTACGTGGGCCCAAAAGCATTTCGGAAATGCAAAGTGGACGTTTCAACAAGACTCTGCACAAGCTCACAAGGCCAAAAAAAAACAACACAAGAGTGGTGCAAGGCAAATTTTCCAGACATGATATCATGTGAAGAATAGGTACCCTACTCGCCGGATCTCAATCTCATGGATTACAGTGTATGGTCCATTTTTGAGTCCAAAGGCTGCACTAAACCATGCAAAACTTTGGACTCTCTAAAGCAATTGCTTCTGCGGGAATGGGATAGTTAAAGGTAAAAGACTTGAGGCTCATTGTTGAAAATTTCTGCAAGCATTTGCGCCTCTGCATTGCTGCAAACGGCGGTCACTGTGAAACCAATTAAATTTATTTATTAGTACTAGCGTACTCTTATTATTATTTGTTATATTTTGTTAATTTCTAAATTTTTTATAAAGTTGTTTAAAAAATTGTTTGTTTGGGTTTTTTTGCCGCACCCTGTACACTTACACAAGAATTTTAATAATCAAAGCTATTGCAGTTCTTTCTGCAAATATAAGGGGAGGGAAGGGAATTCATTATTTGCCAGCATGGGCTTACTTTAATCCACAAGAAATCAATACGAATACCATTTCATAAAACTTGTTTTCCTAAGATTTCATGTTTATTCTGAAATTCTAAGAAAAATAAGGATTCGAATTACTTTCTTTACTAGAGTCTCAGCATATAGTGTATCTGCATTCTGCTAACATTGCTTGCTATTTTTGGAGTGAATTTGGAAAACATCCAATTTTATTTTTTTTTAAATGATTTAGATTTCGTTTAGTGTATAAAACCTGGCAATAGGGTCGAATTATAAAAATAAAAGATTTGCCGAGTGAACATTTTCGCTGCAACAAAAGATAAAAATTTTCCTGGTAAAAATCTTGAAATGGGAGGAGAAAAGTACTGAAGCCATATCAGAATAAGCAGAATAGAAATGAATATATGCCTTATATATCCCTATTTTACATCAAAGGAAATAAAAAAGTATAAATGGTTTTCTATTTATTTATTCTTTTAATTCTGCATACGTGTGCTTAAAGTGGAATCAGACATCTTCGTCTTTATTATGTTACAAGTAAAAAGGATGAAACTAGTAAGATTATGTTGTGCAATATTTTTCTTTCATTGAAAATCGCTGAACTTTAATTTCTCATTTCTGTAAAATCTCATTATTTGTCAAACATTGTAGTTTATATCGAAAACAAAGCTGTTATTACATCTCTGTTTTTTTGTTAATTCAAATTACATAGAAAGTTGGGGGAGGGCGGCTTTGTACTTTCAAGAATATTCGTTAATATTGTATTTGGCAATAAAAGTTAATATATGAACTTAGTAACCAATTAACTTAGCATTTTAAAAGAATATATACTGTGTAAAAAAGTATACTAAACTGTAACATATACTAAAGTGTAAAAGCTCAAGTTATCCATGTGTTAATGAGTGTGAACCATAATTATAATCTTCAATAGATTTAATTACAATCAAGAGATTTATTATTGGCTATGATGTTATTTGAATCCACATTTTAAAAAAGATTCCCAACAAACATTTGCTCTATTTAGGTCTTTTACTCATGGACTGAATACCATTTGGTTGAATTCCATCTTACCAAATAATGGTCTCCTAATTTAAGGTTTCATTTCACGACATTAAAATTTTTTTAACATAATTTTTAATAGTTTTTTGGCAAGTTTTTGACACATTTTCATATAATTTGAAAACATGAATCATTTAAGTATAAACCCCCCTTTAAATATTGCTTTTAACATTTCTGTATGGTACCTTTAAATATCAGTAATTGATTCATTT
Source organism: Trichonephila clavata (assembly GCA_019973975.1). Classification (NCBI taxonomy): domain Eukaryota; kingdom Metazoa; phylum Arthropoda; class Arachnida; order Araneae; family Nephilidae; genus Trichonephila; species Trichonephila clavata. The sequence goes on along the minus strand of BMAO01038718.1, from coordinate 74,193 downwards.
GTTATATAAAATAAAAGTGGTGGTTGGTTAGAAGCAGTTGCACAGATATGTTGGAAAATTTTCACTAAAGAATTGCTACTGTTTTGTTTCTTCTAAAAAATTAAACAAATTTTCTGTAGGATGGAGGAGAAAGGTCTTACGTCGTTAACCTCAATGATATTGCAAATAGTAGAATAAGAAAGTTTTGTATATTCCGATAATCTACCATGAAATTTAAGTAACTATAAATTGTAAAAAATTCCAGTATTGTTCTGTTTTTCGAGTATTAATTTAGTTAGTTATTATTCATTTCATTATAATAAGAATATTAACAGATAAAAATAACATAAGGACAATAAGAAAGTTATTGTATTGAAGATAAAATTTAAGGCTGGTTGAAAATACATGTTAAAGAATCCGTACACGTTGAAATGACCAAATTCAGTCCAAACTCATATATTTTTATTTTATTGAATAGAGCTGTTTTGACTTTACAAAACGTAGTTCGATTTGTTTATACGTTACCTAGAGGCCAGTTACAATAAATTTTATAAAATTAGAAAAAAAGTAGTGGGTCTTTAATGTACCAGAAGTAGGGATTTATATAAATTGATCAAAATCTATCTCAAAGAGTTGGATAACTCAATTATAAATGTACTTCTACTAGCCGTTACTCACCCACTTCCCTGGGTATTTCACGATGTTATATATATATATATATATATTATTGATGTCAAAGCCCTAGCATTAAGAATTCTATTATATTGAAAAATATAATTATACCTGTAACTCCGGACTCTTGATATAAAAAAGGACAGGACTTCTGATTTATATTTTCTAAAAATTTCTAAAATTGAGGTATCGAATGATCCTTGCATTTTCTTAACACTATAAGCAAGTGGATTTCCGCAAGAACAATTTTTGGGGGATCTCTACTCCGTAAAATAAACATGCAAGCCAAATTTCAAGTCTAAATCTAATGGAGCAAAAACGAAGTTTTTATTATCAATACCCTTCGTAATTCCGTTGAGAGTCGTTCTCCAATATAACTGTTCTTAGCGGATTTCAATTTAACAAAATGAAAATGCAAACCCAATTCCATTATTATAGTCCTTGTAGTTCGAAAAAAGAAATTTTTTTCCGTCAATACGCCCCAGTAACCTGCTGTTCCCCAGGAGTTGATTTTCGTAAAATACGTTCTGAGTAGATCCCTATTCAACAAAAGAGACATGCTTAACAAATTTCAAGTACAGTAATTTTTTTCTATAACTCCGCTTGACCATTCGCAACAATCCTTGGTGGTCAATTGTCGTTTTACTTTTTGTTAGAAAAACTCTGTTCCATGGAAGGAACAAGCCTACCAATTTTCAAGCAGGTAGATATAACAGTTTAAAAACGGAAATATTTATCTATTACGCCCCTTAATCCCCCGAAATGAAACTTGTGGTTTGATTTTCGCGAAACCCATTTTGTAGCGGTTCTCTACAAAACGAAAGGAATCTGCTTACCTAATTTCAAGACTATACGTCTCAAAGTTTAAAAATGGGAAAAATTATTTGTGACGCTCCTTGAGCCCCCGCAACGCCATTTGGGGTCGATTTTCAAAAAACACATTATATAGCGCATCTTTACTCCATGAAAGGATTCTGTTTATCATATTTCGAGACTTTACTTGCAGTAGTTTAAAAATGGAAATAACTATTTGTAACGCTCCTTGAGCCCCGTAACGCTACTTGGGAGTCGATTTCAACGAAACCCATTTTGTACCCTATAAGAGGAATCTGCTTACCAGATTTCAAGACTGTGCGTCTAATAGTTTAAAAAAGGAAATAATTATCTAAAACACCCCTAAGCCCGCACAATGCCACTTGGGGGAGGGGGGGGGGTCGACTTTCACCAAACTCATTTTGCAGAGGATCTCTACTCGATGAAATGAATCTACTTACCAAATTTCAAAGTTGTACGTCGAGTAGTTTAAAAATGGAAATAATTACCTATAACGCCCCTTAATAAGCCCCGCTACGGCATTTAGGGATCGATTTTCACGAAACCCATTTTGTAGCGTATTTCTGCCCTAAGAGAGGAATCTGCTTACCAAATTTCAAGAACGTGCGTCTAATAGTTTAAAAATCAGAATAATTATTTATATCTCCCCTTAACCCCCCGCAACACCCCTTGTGGGTCAATTTTCCCCAAACCCAATTTGTAGCGGATATTTACTCCAGGAAAGAAACATCCCTACCAATTTTCAAGCTGGTAGATATAATAGTTTAAAAACGGAAACATTGATCTATTGCGCACCTTTAATCCACCGCAACGCCACTTGAGGTGCTATTTTCACAAAACCCATCTTATTGCTAATCTTTACTCTATGATCTTACCCAATTTCAAGATTGTGCATCGAGTAGTTTAAAAATGGAAACAATTATTTATTACGCCCCTTAACCCCCGTAACGCCCCTTGCGTTTCGAATTTCGCAAAAATCCGTTCTTAGCTGATCTTTACTCGATGAAAGGACCATGTCTACCAAATTTAAAGACTATACGTTGAACAGTTTCGGAGATATCGTGATTAGTCAGTCAGTCAGTGAGTGAGTCGCTTTTCTCCTTTACATATATAGATAAAACATTTTTAACCTGATATTTGTGCTATTTTCTAGAGTAATACTGAAACATTTCTTATTGCATGAATATTCTTTGAGTTATGGCCTGTTATTTAAATAATGGTCTGATGAAGAATATCACATTATTTTATATTATTTATTAAATAACATCGAAATTTTTAAATTTTAATATACATTAAATTTTTAGTACATTCTCCAAATAAATACATCTAATTTGTTTTAGTAATACTTTTACTCATATAAGTTTATTTTTTTTCTATAACTGTTTTTGAATTTTTCAAAAATCTTTCTAAAATTTCACTTATAATCGTGATTTTTGTAAAATTTAGATACTTTTTATTGTTTTCCATGCAACAATTTTCAGATAGAAGAATTTTATCTTAATTTAAGTTCTTTTTTTCGCTTCGAATAACTACTCATTTTTCGCAAGCAAATAGTCTTTCGCAATGTACTGCTCTGAATTACTTGAAGCTTTGGATGTTTTTAAAGTTCATTATTCTGTAACGGAGAAGATTCCAGCACGGAAACGTTTCATATTTTATGTTTTACAACTCCGTATTGAATTATGTTTCTCCAAGGAATTTACAGCTAGAAGTAAAAAAGTTTCTGTAAAACATAAAAAATTCATGACAAAACAAAACAAAGAATTTCAATGCATGGCTATTTTCACTTTAACAATTACTGTAAGAGTGAAATAAATAATAAATGTCTTCTATTTGTTCAATGCACTTTCAGCTTGCAAGAAAAAAAATCTCTGATATATTTCGCTGAAATGTGCGAACTGAAACTGCGAATTTGGCTGAAAGAAAAACGTTTTCAAATAAGATAACGTAGAGTTCAAATTGCATTTTCTTTTTCACCTTCTGGTTAGCATCGTTTTTTATAAGAATTTTTAGCTTGCATGCTCCTTTTAGTTCGAATCAATATGGTAAAAATTTGTAAAATGTTCAAGACTTCACATTCAAATAGAATAGTGTTTAGTAAAACTCTTTTTTTCTACTGTTAAACAATTATTTTTCTATGAAGTTTGGGAATTTTTTTTGAAGAAATCCGCTTAGTTTGTTAGGTGTTTTTTTTTAAAATTCTGAATTTTTTTAAAATGAGATATATTTTTTCTTCTGTTAGAATTTTTTTTTTTTACATTGTATTGTGTAGAATCAATACTTATACATTTTTCATATTTTGCCTTTTTAAATATTTGAAGAAAAAATGTACGAGTAACAATCTTTTTAATTATTAAGCTTCAAATACTAAACATGTTAAATTTTGGATAAAAAAGTGTTTTACAAAATTGAAATTCACTATTTCTTTTAAGAAACTTATGGAATGAATTTTATAAATATTTTAGTATTTAAACTATAATAGAAATACAAAAAATAGGAATACTGATGATTTATTACTATCATTATGAATGTAACAAAATCAAATTGATCGTTTTTTTCACTTGAAGCAGATGAACGAGTGTTTTCTTATGTAATCTGAATCAAACAGAAATAGATTAACAGTATTATACAATTCTATAATTATGAGAAATTTCTGATTGTATTTAAAATACATTATAACTCTCACTGTTAAAATTTTTTTTTTTGCTTAAGTTTTCTTAATTGTTTTGTTTTTTCTGATCGCTAGTAGTTTATAGTTACGAGATTATTTTAAGCATGAACTTTAAAAATAAATATTTATAACATACGGGCTTTTGTTACATTTGTTTTTATAAAAAAGCTTTGTACCAAATAGATTTTACTATAAGACCTATTTCTTTTTTTTATAATTTAAGTTTACATTTTATTGCGGCTATTTTAGAATTAACATAAATATAAAGATACTTAGAGCAATTGCAATATTTTTGGGTGCCGCGGTCAAGAAATCAAGTAACTATTTTATTTCATTTATTTTAGTGCAAATCAAGCAAATAGAAATAGTATTTAGATTTTAAAAAAAGATTTTTCTAAAATTAAGATTGACTTATTTTGGGATGAGTTATCACTATTTTTGTGATTTTTCTTTAATTTGTGTGCTGGTTTTCATTTTTATCTAAAAGGTCTTGCATATAATCATAGAATATTTTCCGAAATATATATATTTACTTTCCTATTTGATTCTTAGCTATAAAATAATCAATGCAAATATTACTTAAATTAATATTTCTCTTTATATACAAATATAAAACTTACTAAAGGAAACGGTAATGCCTTATTTAAAATACAGATAAATCTAACCCCCCCCCTATTTTCTTTACATATTCATAACTCTGAAGAAAGGGCTAATGGTTATTCAGATATTTGAAGAAAGTTGATATTAATTGTTTGAATGAACCACTAGTATCACACTAAATTCCGAAAAACAAAATTATGAATCCTGTACCCATTTGTTTTGTAGTTAGAATTTCCTTAAATGGTAAATTATTGTTATTTCAAGGTACTTTAATTATTTAAAATGATTTCCTTATGGATTCCAAATTGCTTTCGTATCGGGTGATAATTAGAATATGTAAATTATTTCCTGAAGAAACAAACGGATATACATATATAATGTATTATATACTTTGATTAGTTTTAAATTTACGGAACGTTACTTCTTCTCTTCCTTTTAGTAAAACCTTTTTAATTAAATATGAACTGAGAGCATAAATATAATGAGGCATAAACAAAATTTAAATATATTGCTATTTCATTTAGTCTCACTCTAGAACAGCGTGGAACGCAGGCCCCCTAGAGGGGCATATTAACCCTGCTTGGAAGGCGTGTGCATATAAAAAAATCGAAATTTTAAATTAAAAAAAAATTAATTTCTGAAAGGAAGTAAAAATAAATAAATAAATACAATCCGACATAATAAATTCAATACAGATTTACATTGTTATAATATACTTATAAAGTTTTAGTGCTGTTCCATGCATTTAATAATTAATTTATCAATACTAAGTTAATAAAAAGTTAAACAATTACTATGAATCTCATAGGCTCTTGTCATAAAAAAATTATATACAAAATTACATACTTATCTTGATAATTTGTACGGTTTATAATTAAAATCGTATTGTAGCTTTAGTATAGGTTAGTTTAGTAAAGGTTTAGTATAAGATCCCTTGTATCCATCGAGCGACCTCCACTTGAGACTGTACAGCTTCAAGTCTGTCAATGACTCTCCATCCCAAAGAATCATTTAAACTATTATGAGAAGTAATTCTAACAATGAACGGACAAACTTGTCTGCTTAAATGCAATATTCACTGATCTGGAAGCAACATTGTCATATGCTTGAATGATCTCAAATGCTTGAATGATCAAAGTATTTTCCTAAACTTAAGGTTGATATTGCACTACCCATTCATTACAATATGTAAAATTCAAATTCTATCAGTTTCACTGAAGGTATTTCAAAATTATGACGAAAAACATGCTTGTGACCTTAATTTTGGACATGACTATATGTTACAGTCACAAAATCATTCATTGTTCTCTCCTGAGACCTCAACCTTTTATAGTCTTGATTAACTGGAAGCTATTGAAATCATGTAATTTCTGGTAAAGGCTTTTTTGATTGTTCCGAAAACGCGGATGATGCAAGATTGCATTATCCTCATTTAAAAACGCTAAACTTCCTGATTTTTAAGAGATAAGTTTGTGGTTATTTCCCGTAAAGCTGGTAAACTAAAAATTAATTATTATGCGGAATTATGGGAAGCTCAAGATCATTATGAATTAAAATCCCCCGAAAGAAATTTTAAGTGAATTATATATATATAGGCATATCCAAGATTGCAACATGTTTTATGTTATCTTCGGTAAATGCTGTATTATATATATATATATATATATATATTTATATGTACGTTTGTATATATATGACTTCTCTTCACTCCAACACCGTTCAACCGATCACTAAGAAAATTGGCATGTATATGCATTTTTTGTGGAGAAGGGTTTTGTTCTATTCCTTTTGTTACCACTCTCCACCCAGGTGACTCTACAGCATATCAACTTCTGCACCGTTCAATCTATCATCAAGTTACCAACATGGTTGCCAGAAATGACGCCAACTTAACTCTATCGCTAATATTTCGCTATGTTTCCATTTAATCGCCATTATAATGCAAGAAACGGCGTTGCTAGCGAATCTTATGATTTTGACATAAGATAAAAACAACAGAAAGAAATATTAACCTAATACACATCCAGATAGAAATTATTTACACTATTCTAAACGTTCATTACACAAAATTTGTAACAATGTGTTACTTTTGCTTAGCTGAAATCAGCTTAGGAAGGTGTTTTCGAAAATCGAACCACAAGAGAGTTACTGGGCGTTATAAATAAAAAAAAAACCCTTTTTTATCAGCTATTAGATCTATAAACTTAAAATTTAACAAATATGTTTTTTTTTGTTCAGCTGAGTTATGTAAAAAGATATTTTTGTTTAATTTGCAATTCACGTAAAATTAACTCTTCAAAAACTTCTTTATCCTTCAATTTGTATTGTTTAATTTTTCAATTTACCCGAGCGAAGAACGGGTATATCAGTTAATGAAAATATAACAATGGAGACATAAACCTTTCTCCTTATTAGTAGAACTTTTTACTGGTTTACTATTTTTAAAGTTTACAAAAAACGTTTGCTATCCCGAATCTCGAAGACATGCATAAATGAGGAGAGAAAAAAAATATAAGTACCATTAAGTTTTTAATCTAATATAAGAATTTATACAGAATTTTGATTTAGCAATGTTTTTTATCAATAAATTTAGTGATTTTATACGACAGTAATGATGCTTATAAAAACTTAATTCCATTATAATAAAAAATAATCTTTGAAAAATATTATGCATATATAAAATAAAAGAGATTTTTGAATGTTGAGAAAATGATAAACTAAAATCGATTTAACTGAATAAAAAATGGTTTTCAAACTCAATTATAACTTTTTGTATGTGCTTTAAATAGTTTAAAAGTAAAGCGGGAAATATTTTTATTCATCAGTATTCAGCTTTTAAACATCCACGACGCTTTAAGAAATAGATTGAAATTAGTTTCAACGATGGTACTCAAACCTTTTTACGTGCTTTGTATGAAAATGTTCATTTCTTAAAAGTAAAAAAGTTAGTGTATGTTCCCCTAATTCATTTATGTAGTGAAGTCAACCTGAAATCAGTGCAAATCATTGCATTTTATTTATTTCTTCTGTTTTCTCGTCTCGATAAAACTGTTTAATATCTTTTTTTTTTAAACTTTAAAGGGGATATTCACCCTAAGATAACACTTTATATGCTGAAGTAAAATAGAAGAAAATTATGTTCGTTAAAAAGTAAATATTTGGGATGGAAATTTATTCTGCTCTGGACCGATGCTTAGCTGAGTAATTTAAAAATCTAGTTCTTTTCTGTGAGTACAAGAATAAATTATTTTTTAAAACAAGTTTTATTTTATTATGGAACAAAAAGGAACACATTCTGTGTGGGTTATTTTCGAAAGGGCTTTATAATTAGTTCGATAAACCTTCAATCTTTTAAAACAGTCTATATGAAATTGTTTGCTTTGTAGCTGCTTCAAAATTCTGAGTTTAAAAAAGTCTTATTGGTTAGCTAGATAAATACACATTTAAATAAATAAACAAAAAAAAGCGATTTACATTGAAGCCTTCTACCAACAGGAGAGACAACATGAATGACCTTGTTTAGTAAGGTTTAAATATAATATTTTAAACTAAGTTTACTATAACACAATAATTAATTAAGCCGAAAATAAAGTTATGAAAGAACTATAGAATTATAAACTGTAATAATTTCTGTAATAATTTGATAGATCATATACTTAGAATATCAAAAATATCATTTGAATGAGTGTAAAATTTAAAAAAAGGAAATTAGAAAAATACGATTAGAGAATTTTATAAACTGGGATAATTGGGATAACAAAAAAAAGAAAAAGAAAAAAAAAAAAAGAACTTCATATCCACTAATATTTAGAAGAAAGCAAAGCAGTTTATATTTTAAGGCAACACGTTACCTTAAAAACAGCAAAAAAATAAAAATGTTTTTTGAATTTTTCTGAGGAACAAATAATTATAGTGAACATCCAAATTTAAGGTCTGATAACCAGTTAATTCTTTTGAAGTTTTCTGAGTGTTGTCGTTCTCGATATATGAAAGCTGAAGGAACTTAGTCAATTTCAGTTTCCATTCTTAAATTTAATTAATTAAGCATTTCGAACACAATCAGTTCTTTAAGTGAAATAGGTTTTAACTTCAACTTTCACTAATAAATCATTTCTGTTTGCTTATGTTTTTGAGGTCTTTAATTTTCCTAGATCAATATTTGTTTTTGCAAAAAGTAAAGTTCGAAGCATTTTATTTTTTCATTGATTTTTTTGTTGTTGAGAAAATTATATAGGCAAAAAGTTCTAGAGTTGCTGTGAGACGCAATATTTGGAAAAGATGGAGTACTACCAAAAATAATATATCTAAAAACCAGAGCTTTCAGTTAATACTGTAATGACACTTCAGAATACAAATGCTATGGATAAAAACGGACATTTTTATGATATACCAAATTACATTACAGTATAATATTTTAAAGTCACACAACAAAAAATCAAACTAGCTAAATCTTTCTTTGTCTATATTCAGAATTCTTGACCTTTTTTGAAATTACAAATTTAATTTTATGATAATTATGTTGTGGAAATGACGAATAACAATTATATTAAAAAGAAGTTTTATCACATTATATTATTAATTTTTATCCACCTTGTATGTATAGTACTAAACTTATGTTTTAAACTATGCAATATAAAATATTATTTTCATTAAATATTTTTTAAGTCCATGGAATTGAAGTTATGATAGATCAGTGTTAATGATTAACTATAACCATTAAATTTTTTTTTATGATCGTTATTACATTATAAAAAAATTTATCTCTCGTTACAATTTTGAAAAATATTTTTTATTTCTTTATTTCTTGAAATTGATATACACTGTGATATTTACAAACAAAATCAAAATTATTAGTTGTTATTAAATTTAAATAACTTAGTATGTTCCTAGAGAGATTATTTTACCAAAACAAATATTAGATTTCTCTTTACGGTAAAATTATCTTCCGATTTTTAAAAACATAAGAAAACTTTCTCAGCTGCCAAAAGTATGAAATTTAAAAATTATCTTTGGCTTCAAAACTTTTCTAATAATCTCTTTGTTTATATCCATTAAACATGAAAGAAAAATTACCAAAAAGTGGCAACTTTCGACAAAATTTTAAAGGATTTGAGAGACGCATGGAATTTAAAAGAAACATTACAGTAATCAAATATTTCGTGTGCAAAATTAGAAATTCTAACATCATTGATCCTATTGTTTGTTTTTCTCCTGTAAGCTTAACAACATTCGATATACAAATATAATAAAAAAGAAATAGCTTCAAAGGGATTTTTTTCTTCCGGATCCCGCATTTGACTTTCAAATAAGCATAGATGATTTTTTCAAGAACACTACGAAGAATACGTGTTCCTGTTACAATTTTCTTTTGTTTTCTTGCTGTTTTTTTACCAAACGATTTACTTTTATTGTTGTCTGCTTAAGAAACTAAGGAAGTTGTCGATTTGTATTTGGTTAACAAAAGTAAGTTTGTTCCATAAACGTTTCTGTTTTAGTCATGTATCTCTTATTTTATTTTTAATTCTCTCTCTATCAATGAGTGAAACACACACACACACACACGCACACACACACACACACACACACACACACACACACACACACACACACACACACACACACACACACACACACACACACACACCACACACACACACACACACACACACACACACACACACACACACGCACACACACACACACACACGCACACACACACGATCTGAAATATATACAACGAAAATATCTTGTTTTGGGGCTCATTTTGAAAAGATTTTTATCTAAGATATGGGGAAATACATGTCTGATGTCTTTTAATACCCCAATTATACATTATTGTATTAAAATTAAGCAGCATACTAAGAAATCATAATACTTCAAAATTCATTCTGATATTGTTGACAAAAATTAAAAATCTAATAGATTATGTCGTTTATATTTGAATATCTTTTACTGATACATATCTTTCTGTTAAATAGTAAATACGTCGCAGCGGTTTACTTGTGTAAAATGAAACATAATGCACAAAATAAATACAATAAAAATGATCTAAAATAATACAAACATCCTTTGTCGATGGACTTAGGTTAGATAACAAGGCTTGAACTAATACTCGAATGAACAAGCTTTTACACATCGAAACAATATATAGATACGATTTTATTTTTAGTCTGCAAAATATATAATTATTTTAATGAAAGATTTACGAAAAGAAAAAAAGATTTCACTCCATGATTTGAAGAGTGGCTGTGGTAGCCAAATTGTCAAAATCGGAAACTTGTACCCGGCGTTGCTTCTGTCGATATTTAGTGCCAGTGGATAAATCTTTTACACTACATGTATAATATATATGCATAAATTTTTTTCAAAATAAACATATAATAGTAAAATATGTTTCTTACCACCATTTAAAAACAGTGTAAAGCATTTAACGCGAAACCGAGAGGACTGAAATATTTTATTTCGTGTTAAGAAATATTGAAAAAAATTTACAAAAATTAAGTTTATTAGAGTACATTTTATTTGGATAGATATGTATATATGCATGTATTTATTAAAAATCAATGAAAACAAAAACATTCTCACATGAACTTAATGAAATTTAATACACATTTTCAAGTTTTTTTAAAAACAGAACATTTATTGAGTTTTTGGAAGATAATCTGATATTTTTCTTTACATCAATTTCTTTACATCTTTTTTAGCGTCAAATTGTCAACAAATTGTTCGATTTCGTCCATTTTCTCATTAATTTCACCATTGGAATGAGCGTCTAAAAAACTGCGCGTACTCTTCATGAAGTCCTTCATTTCGGATTACGTGGGAACAGGAGTTGCATTATTCATTTCATTTTCCTCGTCGGAGTCTACATCAAGGATATTTTTTGAGCTTTTAACATATTTCAAAATGCCTTTGTTTGCCATAATTCGAGCTGTACACGCGCTATCATTATTCTTCACAACGAATTCTTCCGATGATACGGTAGGAGCGTCCGAGAATTCAGAAACTTTCTCGAACATTTTATTAAGTGTTTATTCCCAGAAGGGAAATATTTTCGTGTCGAGAGAAAAAAAAATAAGGAAAATACACTGAAGTGCTACTGAATTAAGGATAGCAAGGGCTATGCAAATTGTGTAGCGCTGCGCATCATTTTTGTGCAAATGAGGGCGCTGTGGTAACTGCATATGTAATGCATACTGGGGTTATTTTGAATTAGTTTTGGGAATTGCCAGTATGGGTAAACTGCCTGAATTAGACGCCTTCGATCACGGGCAAATCGTAAGTGCGTGACACATGGGCCATTCAGTTTCCAAAAATCGTCAAACAGCTAGGATTTTCAAGGTCGACAGTGTCAAGAGTATGCCAAGAAAACATGGATGTTGGACAAGAAACTAGTGGTCGGGCAATCTGCAAAGGATAACTAGCTTTGTCAGTGCGTGATGAGAGATGGCTCAGGCGTATTGTACGTAGCCAGGGAAGCCAAACATTACCTCAAACTACCACCCAATTGAATGACGGTGCCAAACGTACTGTGCAACTATTGCTTCACCGTATGGTTTTCGGGAACCGTTGACCTACGGGAGTACAATTGCTCAATGCTCGCCATCGGGCTGCACGTCTTAGCTGGGAAAGAGAGTACAGAGACTGGAGTGTAGAGTACTGGAAACAAGTAGCATGGAGTGAGATGAGTCTAGATTCCGACTACTTAACACCGACGGGAGGCTGAGAATATGATGTCAAGCTCATGAAGGCCATAGATCCTGCATGCCAGGCTGGAACTGTACAAGGGCATAGTGGCTCAATCATGGTCTGGTGGCACGGTTTGGGATATTTGGTGCGTGCACCAACCTCCCTCAATGCAATGCGGTACGTAGAGTTGATAGGTGATCACTCCATCCATTTAGGCTGTTCTGTTATCCGCACGGTAATGGAAGTTTTCAGCAAGGCAACTGTACCACTCACAAGTTCCGGTTGGCTACTGGCTGGTTGGATAATCATTTCTCTGATTTTTCAGTCATAAATTGGCCACCTAGAAACCCAGACTTAAATCCTATTGAGTATCTCTGGGATGTTTTGGAACAAGACGTAAAAGGCCATCACACATAACCAATAAACTTTACTGAATTATGGACAGCTTTAGCCTATATTTAGCAAATCATTCCCATGGAGCATTTCCAGAAACTTGTTGAATATATGCCTCGTCGTGTGGCCGCCGTTATCAAGGCCTGAGAAGGTCCAACTCGTGACTAGGTAGGTATCTCTAATTTAGTGGCTCTTCAGTGTACATAGAAGTTTATCGGGAACCGTTGTATTATTTCGTGGTTACCGATATTTCGTCTCGCGTAGAACTTATTTCACTGTATACATATCTCATCTTCTACGACAATACCGAAAACAACACTTCCTATTTTATATAATATTCTGTTAAAATTTCATTTGAAGTTACTTAGTGAGCGCAACGAATTTCATGTAATCAACCAACTAAGAAAACTTAAAATGAGAGCATTCCTTCTAAAGAATTATTGCGTTAGGACATTTAATCAGAAGAGAAATTTGAATAAGGTAGTTTTGTAAGCAGAAACCATTATGCCGTTACATAAATTAGAAGGAACAGAAAAGAGCCATATTTAGTATTAGTCGCGTTGCATTATTTTTCGAAGAATTATTTGAAAACTTTCTTCTGCTTTTCATTGTACTCTTTTTAATTAACTTGACTAACTGGTCCGTTGCCTCTTTTCCGTTTCTTTAAGGCAATTTTAATGGGAAATAAGTTGTTAATTTAAATTTAATGCTACTGAGTGGAATTAGAGTGACATATTTCAAAATAGTATTTTGCGAATATTATTAGATAAGAGTAAAAACACATTCTGAATGTCCAATATTTATTAAATCTATTCTATTGTTGTATGCAGATAGAAACAGAAATATGAATGATAAAATAGTACCTAAGCCTTTTATTACCTGCGAGCGAAAGTGATGTTACTTAATTTTATTTTTACACATATTTTAGAATTATCAATAGTTTTGTGAAACATACATTGTTTAGAATAAGAATATTTTTAGCCAGAATATGAAAAATTTTCAAACTTACTTTTTTGTTGATATCAGAAGAATGTAATATTCAATTAGGGAATTCAATAAATGTATTATACTAGCAATCTTACATTTAACTTTATAAATTCTGAGGCATTAAATTTGCAAAATTTGTAACAAAATACTTGGTTTGAATATTTGTTTTAGGTGCTTGTAAACTATAAATGGAAATAGAATATGAATATATCAGCTGATATTTGTTTTAAAGATATATGTAAATGTAGTGGGGGTACAATAAGTATGAATTTTTTTATTGAATCACATTGAACCGAGATCAATATTCTATGGGGCAGTTGTTCTTAAACTGTAGTCCGTGGAACCCGGGAGGTCCCCGGCGCATTTCTGGGGGGAGGGGGAGTCTGCGAAGGTCTCTCACATTAATCACCTTTTTTACAGACTCTAAAAGATCTGGTGAAAAAGTTTAAAATTGTGCCCACGTAGACTAGATCACTAATTAATACAGTTACACGTATTACTTATTTAGTTTTAATTAGTACTTTGCAATATATATGTATATTTTACTGTTTTCTTAAAGAAAAAAGAAGTGTTACAAAAAGTCTGTATTAGTAGCAAAGGCTGTGTCTAGGATTATTGAATTCCTTAAATTACTCAGCTATGTATTTGGAGTCAGGTAGGGGTGTTCAAAATCTTGAGGGTCCGACAAATCAGACTGATACATAAAAGAGGGGCCTCGTTGATGGACTCCTTTGAATTGAAGTTTAAGAACCACTGTATAGGGCATTCGAAATAAACTATCTAATGCAAAAATTAGTGTTTATCTAATGTTATCTTCAAAATCATTCCTATTTGTTCTGAAATTAAGCTGATTATTAACATGATCTCTAAATACAGTTGCAAAAGCAGTCACCAAATGCTATTGCAGTTATCACCAATTGAGAAAAAATCTCAAAGCACTTATTCTAACTATTACAAAATGCTAACTGAATATTTATGCTAACTGACATACATTATGCTAGCTGAATACACGTATGGTAAGATTCTATCAGAAAGTAAGGTGACATAATAATAGGTTTTAATATCGAGATTATATAAAAATAACAGGAATTTACTGTGGGTATTACGTGCTCTGCACCACTGTGTTTAATAGTGTTGAGAAACTTAAATAATAGAAATAAAAATAATTAATTATTATTTTCTACTTTCTATGCTTTTTATTCACAATCATTGTTTTAAATAACAGAATATTAAAGAATATCAGGACTTCTTATATATATAAGCAACACAATCCCCCCTCCCCATTCCACATTTTCCCATTGTATTAATCTAAAATTAAGTATCAATAATCCAAGCATTGCCAGCGAGTTAATTTTTTTTAATGAAAAAGTGGGAAGAGAATAAAAATAATTTTTTGTATGACGTAGGACAAGTAATTTTTATATCTCAGAAATATTCTTTCAGAAAAGTCTTACTAACCTATATCGATATTATATCTTGATAAATAGTAAATAAAAAAATGAAGCATTTTTAAAAAAAATTTGATTTTAAAATATTATATTTGTATCCCTTGTTGTTATAATAATTCTAATTGACTGCCCCTAGCAGAGCAGAAGTGCCTTTTAAATGAAAAATAACATCCAATTGCAGTTGAATATTGCAACTGCTCTTGCGATAAGAAGTATAGCTGACTGCCCCAGGTTGCAGAAGCGCCCTCTTGAGACCGCATATCTTCAGTACTGGTCAGGTGAGGAAAGAATATTGTCACCATGAAAATTCATCCATGTTCTTTTCCCATTTTGTATATATGTTCTCTCTGTGTAACCTCACCTAAATTAACAAATAATTATTACTCAAAAGGAGACACCCGAATTCATCACATTTAGTTTAAACTTTAACTTCCTACGCTCTACGCATTTACTGAAAATAACGCTTTCTAGACTTTTTTAAATTATTATTTTTCATGTCACGAATAAACTTTCCTAAATAAGAACTGCAACAAAAAATTCTTTTAGCTCCGCACTGCATTTCACTTACACACTATTCCATACACGCAGTTTCAAATAAATCTATACTTATTCCTGGCGTTTCGTCTCGTGAAATTTCCGTAGAATTGTGAATAATTCATCAGAAGCATTTTTTGAAGCTGTCATTGAACACCGTTGTACACACAAACAGTTAGAAAGGTGAGGGGAAGGAAATGACAAAGCGTTAAAAAATTTTCAGAAAGTTTACATTGTGTATTCTGTGCATTCTGTTTCAATTTCCATATTTCGGTTTTAAGAATACATTTTGTATCTATTCACATTTAAATATTCCATTGGTAAGGCTACAATGCATTTTAAGTATATTTTTATTCATATATTGACCCTATAAAAATATTGAAATATACTTTATTTCTATTGTTAATATGAAATATTTAAGTTTTAAAATGAATAGGAAATAAAAATTGCGTATATTAGTTTTTTGTAATCAATCAAATCTATAAGCCATCATTTCAGAAAGATAGAGGAGAATAATGTATAAACATACCATGTATATATTTACTCGGTGTCTCACAAAAATAATCAAAGATAAATTAAAAAAGTTAAAAATGAATTTAAAGAAAAAGAAGACAATAGAAATGCATGGTTTGCTGCATTCTACTGGAAACCAAAGTATTCATTCTCATCTAGTTTCAAAATTAGACACAGAGTTTGTCAATAGGGGGATTGTCTTTTGATTAAGAAAAAACTACAAAACAATGTTTTCATTATAATCACCATTGGTAGTAATAACATGCAGCAGTCTGAGGAAAAAATTTGCAGGTGCTCGGTTGAACATTTTATTTGAAATAATTTGATAAGCATCAGAGACATATTGTTCAAATTCGGGTATAGTTTGTGGTTTGTTTCAATACATCTGATCTCTCACATGCCCTCAAAGACAAAATTATCTGGAGTTAAATCTGGGGAATAAGGAGGCTCTTCAATCTTACTTTGGGTATGCATTTGGTAGTCAAAGGAAATGACACAATCATTGAATCTGGGGGCCCTGATTAACGATCTGCTAAGCGACTGCAATATTTGCCTTTACAACTGCTGCGATTGGGCGGATGACATTTCTAGCATCGTCATAATTGCGATTAACAGTGCTTTTTTGTACTATTTGCTGGTCTATTTTTGGCATCCAATTTTCTTTGGAAACTGTCTCACGTTGCAAAAAATTTATGATCCAGTTTAGGAAACCAAAACAAGAAAATATTCACTGTTCCAACGAGTAAGCCATTTTCGAATCATACACTTAAGCGAATTATAGAATATCTATGCGACAGTACGGACATCAAAAAGCGCTTTATAGTTTTTCTAGTCATTAGCTCCCCTTGTTTACGAACTTTTTAAGCAATTTGTGAAACTTGGTTACAATGAATTCCCTGGCTCCCAAAGAAGAATGCACCAACAATCTGTACATTTCTATCACCTTCTATTTCCTTTAATTTATTTTTCAAATCGTCGGTCCTTTTGGGGACACTGGGTATATTGATATATAAATAAATTCTTCTTCTTTTCTTCTCTCTCTCTCTCTCTCTCTCTCTATATATATATATATATACAGGTTGTCCAGCCTTAATGTGACCCAATAGCTAATTCCCGAACCGTTTGGCTTAGATATGCACTTCCAATTTGAAAAATGTTTTAAAAAAGGTAAAGCATATTTTTACGTGCTTTTCGAACCAAAAAAACCATTTACAAAAAAGTTACAAAAATTAGTTTTTTATACGGTCCCCAGGTCCTATCACTTATATTTAGAAAAAGATGCAGTACACAAAAACAAAGTAAACACAAAAAGTTTCATTTTATTACGATAACAACTGGCCAAGTTATGGAACTTTGAAAATCATACATTTTACCCATTTTCTCAACAATTTTCAAGAAGCTAATAAGGGGCCGTCACCTTGAGTACTTAAGAAATAAAATTTATTCTGTGTACGTGTAAAACATAGAAAAAATAAAATATTTTGGACGAAGAAATCATTTAAAAGCAGTTCCCAAAAAATAGACTTAAATGCTGCGGCTTCAATCTGATTTGCTGCATTTTTGCCGATTATGACGAACGTTAAAAATCTGTTGTGTAGTCGCTTACAATTACATACAGTCGTATTCTAATATTACGAATTCTAGTATGGGAGAACGAGATGTATACAAATGAATAATACTGCGAAATGGTACTGTTTTATGGGCAGTGTAATCGAAATAAGAGAGAGGCGGCAAGACTTTATGCCATTAAATTTCCCACTGGAAGACATCTATCTTATTGTACAATTGCCCGTGCTGTTAAACGCTTGTATAAAACTGGGAGTTGTCATAGACGTATGCCCTTGTTTCATGCCACACCTCGTGCCTTCACCATTAGTTAAGTTAATTTAGTCATTCTGATATAATAAAACCCCTTATTCATTATTGGCGCACATTCCACATTAGGCTATATTTTGAACTGCAAATCCTGTATTATTTTGCTGCTATTTGTTAAAACAAGCTGTTTTGATCTTTTCGGTACAAGTTGTATTTCTTTAATTTAACTTTTATTTCTTGTCATGCAGCTATACAAACTGTCAATTTATGATGTTTAATACGATGTTTTAATATTACTATGATGTTTTTCTTTTGCTCTTTCTGTAGATAGTGAAATCCCCTGTTCTCTAAACTCAATTTATGTACGACCCCCTTTTCTGAGCAACTCAAATGCTTCAAATTTATGTAGGCATAACTCGGTCAGTTTTTATCATAATAAAATGAAACTTTTTGTGTTTACTTTGTTTTTGTGTACTGCATATTTTCCTAAATACATGTGATAAAACCTGGGGACCATATAAAATTTAATTTTTGTAATTTTTTGTAAATGGGTTTTTTGGTTCGAAACTTTTTTACTTTTTACTTTAAACTGCTTTACTTTTTAAAAAACATTTTTCACATTGGAAGTGCATATCTAAACCGAACGGTTCGGAAATTAGCTATTGGGTCACATTAAGGCTGGACACCCTGTATATAATCAAAAATTCTCTACAAGAGGGAGATGAATAAACAGGATTAAGACTGAAAAGAATTGAAATTGCAAGATAACCAGACAACAGAATTTAAAAGAAAACATGAAAAAATTAAAATAATCGAGATAAATATAAAAAATATAAAAGAATGGATGCTACAGTATTATCAACATTGCTGACTTAGGACAGCTTGTACGTATATAAAAATATTTTATGTTAAAATTTATATATATATATATATATATATATATACTCAACTCTTTACTTTCACGGTAGATACTTTCCTTAGCAAATCATGCGAAAGAAATCGCTTAAAAATACATACGTCATATGGTAAATTTGGGGATATGTTCCACAACTGAACGAATCATGTAAGATAAAAAACAAAACAAAAAAAACCTCTAAATATTTTCCCAAAAACCCATGTAAAAAAAATAAGTGCACGTTTATTACGAATTGGATCGAAAATGCTATCATCAGTAGATGTGTCAGATATGTCTAGTACAACTGTCGGTTTTGATTCAAATGAAGAATTTTGCTCGTTAATAACGACCGTTGGGTTTTTTTGCTGTTGTTACAAAGTCTGCTATTAGCGACAGTTCTTTTGGTTCTTCAAGTTGTATAATGTAATTTATGATATCCTTCTGCACAAAACTTAAGATTTCGTTGAAATTTTAATGCTATCTCTATGTCAGGATCAAGAGTAAGAAAATGTTTTTTCATACTTGTTGCAAATTTAAATAGCTGTTAACAGCTGAGCTTCATCTTCGATTTTTTTACTATTATAAACTATCATAAGTTTCGATCAAATCGTACACATCTAAAGGGCATGAATCCCCAAACCCTGATGCGTGCTAGAAGTGCTTTCTCTAACATCCATTGTATTGGTGGTACTTATAAGTACCACAAAGTTATTCAACTATAGAATCAATTATATACACTTTTCACTTAAAATAAACAGTCAAATAATTTTCTAAGGTTTTAACTATCAAATAAAAATAAATAAGACACTTATTTTTAACTTTAAGATATCCGAACACGTTCGGAGTATTATTTAACAAATTGGCACACTAAAACATTCTAAATACTCTTTTAGCACTCAATAACAAAAAATATTACTATTTAACTATCAATATTTAAAATAAATTACCTGAATTTTACAAAAATCACAACTATAAGGGAAATTTTAGCAATATTTTTGAAAAACTTTAAAGCAGTTAGAGAAAAAAGTAATAAACATGTAATAGTAAAAGTATTTCTAAAACAATTTAGATGCATTTATCTAGAAAGTGTAATAAAATTTTAATTTTTTTATTAAAATTTGAAAATTTTAGAGCTGATTGAGTAAACATTATAAGAAATGTTACACTTTTTATGCGACCATTATTTAAATAACAAGCCATAACAGAAAAAAGTATTCATACAATAAGAAATATTTTAGTCATTCTCTAGAAAATAACATAAATATCGGGTTCAAAAAGTTTTATAGAAATACATTCGTAATATGTTGAGTTATCAGATCCGCCATGATAGGTTTTGAGCCATTTAAATGCCCACTTCTGGTTGATCAAAAACCCACTTCCGGTTTTTCTAACTTTATAAAATGGATTGTAACTTAGCCTCTAGGTAGCGTAGAAACAAAACAAAGTATATTTCGTAAAGTCAAAAGATAGCTCTATTCAATAAAATAAAAAACAAATATATCTGTCTTGACTGAATTGGTCATTTTCAACGTGTTCGGATACCTTAACTAGATTGGTGAGATAAAAACGACAATCTTGGCAATCTAATCAAAATAGCAGCTGAAAATGTAACCTCAGTTTTAAATTTATTTGCCTTTCCAGCTAAAATACTCCTCATACAGCCCATGCTTCAATCTATTCTGGAAGAGTGGAATTCAAAAAGAGTTCCTGCTAAATATCGTCAGAATATACGAAAGAACGATTATTCTATGTAAGTTTAAAATGAGTGGTACTTATATGTGCCATCAGTAGATAAAGAGTTAAAGATATAACTACAGATTCAAATTCCTAAGAAACAATAATATTTTAAAGAAAATTGAAAAAGACAGAAGGAATGACATGAATAATTCTCTTGACATCGACTGACTTGAAGAGGGAAAGGCTGAGGCGAAATCACATTGTTTTAAAATATGTTCAAAATTTTCTCACTATTAATCATATTACCTCCCTAAGGCGTAACTAATTGATTCAGTTCTTTTTATAGAACATAAATGACACATCTATTAAAATTCTAATTATTCATAATGAAGTGTGGTATGCTTTCTCTAGACAGAACTGGACGATTATTTATCGAATACTTTTAAATTACTTGCTAAAATTTGCTCGGGTGTATTTTAAGAAATTGGTTAAAGGAAGTGATAAATTGGTTTGTTATCCATGGGCAGAATTAATTGTTCACATTGTATAGCATTAAAGGATAGATTTTACTTTGAAAAATAGAATATTCGTTTGTATAAAAAATTAATTTTAGTTATATTAGAAGTTCGGGATATGAATAGCTAGTGTGCTAAATCTATGTTAAATATCAGCTGTAATTTGTAACTGAACAGCGTGATGATAAAAAAAAAATTAAAAAAAGGTAAACAATATGGATTAAGAAGTATTTAATAATTTATCTCAAATATTACAAGATATTTTTTCTTCAGATTAGTTGTTACTTGCTACAGAATTTAATTGAAATAACTTTTTTGCAAATTAAAGATCGATAAATAAAAAAAAGCCATTGATAAATTCATAATATGGGTTTAAAAGATACGAAAATGCAATTATTTTAAAAATAAATGTGTAACTAATGTCTAAAAGGGATATTTTAATTTTTTATTTAAGCTTATTATAATTATTTTTCAGAATTATAAACTTTAAAGGGGTTTTTCTCTATCTGTATTTTTTCGATATATTAGTGCTTTCAAAATGCTACTCCTCCACAATTACTTACCAATCACTTCCATTTTTTTCCTTTATGTTGTATAAAAAGCATGTAACAAAATCAGGGCTCTATTTTGCTGTAAACTGAGTACTTTTTTACTTATTACTAAAATAGCATCGATTTTATTAACATAAGGGACTGTAAATTTTGTAATAAAATAGTGATTGAATAATCAGAAGATTAAAACACTTCTACTACTATACAAATCATACACAAAAAATTTCAGTTAATTATTTTCAAAACTTTTTTAGCAATCGCCATCTTCGTTTGAGTATTTAAAGAAAAAAACCACATACACATTTCAAGTAAAACGTGTTTTAAAGTATGACACCTTGCTTAAAGTAATGGCATCTGCTTTTACTAAAACACTTGTAGTTTTTGTTCTAGTAAACTGAAAATAATAAATTTGGCATTTTTATGAAGCTAATAAGATAGACTATAAAAAACATCATAAAAAAATCATAAAATTCACAATTTTAGGCTAGTCGGATACCTTAACAACGAATTAAAATAAAATGAAGTTTCTTTATAACTAATAGAATGAAGTTTCTTTATAACTAATAGAAACGCTATATTCTCCTTTATTAACTTTTGTCTCAATACTAAAACAAAAAAGTACGTAGACAGCCTAAATAACACTTGAGAAAATGGAAATATTCGAAGTGTATTTCAATATGAAATTGGAGTTGAGAAGCCTACTAGTAAGTTAATTCAGTTTACCTTTTAGGTAAAATAAGAAACAAATATCTTACAGTTAATATTTAATTTTTCTATAAAAAACATAAATATTTGAAAAATATTTCGTGCTTAGAAAGGTTTTGAGATTTTACTTCAAAGAAAAAATCTAATAGGATTCATTTTAATAATTATCAAAATAAAATGTCCAAAAATCTTACAACTTATTATAAAAGCATAAACTACGTTATAAAATTCGAACATAATGGAAAAAATAATTTAAATATATATTTCTTAATGTAATATATCCATGCATTTTTATTATTTTATTGTTTTGCTTTAAGCGAATATTTTTAAATTTTTTATATCATTCTAGAATATATTTAAAGCAAGATGTGTAAAAAAAAAATGATGCAAAATATTCAAGAAAGATTTTCCGTAAAAGGCTTCATTTCTAACTTATTTTTAGTACATTTCGTATTCTTGATTAAGTCACTTAATTTCCTGTTTGGAAAACTTTTTTGAAATTTTTTAAAATCACTTTTGGTCATTTTTGGGAGTTATTTTTTGAGCTTATTTTTTTTCTTAAATTATTCGTCTTGTTTCTAATTCATAATTCACTTTTAGAAAATTCAGGAAGAAATTCATTTTAAACAGCTCCTCTTGGAATATTTTAAAGCAGATAGTAGGGAGTGTATTACTTTTACATCTGTGTATTATATGAGGCAGTTTATTTTTCTTGGGCCAAATTTGATTATTAGCAATACATTTTTTGTTCTATTTTTTTGTTGTTGAGAATTTAAGGTTATTGAATCTCTTCACTATTTTCGCTTTTCAACTCTTGAACCCATGAGTCTCAAACATTTAACTGTCAGGATTCTCTAACTAGCTTAGTCCACCTCTGATTATAGTTACAAGAAACGTTACAGAAAGGCTCAAAACTTGAGAAGACTGAAATGTAATTAGTATATGTCTTAAAACCAAAGGATGTAATAATTATTGCTGCATAGTATGGTACGAGTAAGTGAGTGAATGTTTATTAACGCAGCCCTCTAAATCAATACGAAGGCTATTGGTGAAGGAACCCAAAATTTTGAACCATGGACAAGAGACGAGAACCACACCCGAGCTGATACCCACTCTCCTAACTACCACACTATGGCCAACGTCAGGACTTTGAATCATGATAGATTTAAAGTGTGCATCCTCACCTCTACTAAGTGGACTTCAGGGGCATCAGGACGCGAAGCCATGAATGAACAATGCCGGAAACGTGTTCGTGACTATGACTACTAGGCTACCACTGTCCACATGGCATGGTTTGGGTAAGAAAAGGCAACATAGAAATTTCCTCATATCTTTTTATAATTAAGCCCAACTTGTTTCTTGAGTACCACAATTGACTTGAAGTGTTTACTCTTAATATAAATTCATGGTAGTTTAATAAATTAATTCTTTTAATTAATTCATAATATTCCCATAGCGGATTCCCATAAGACAATATAATGAAAGCTTGAAGCATGGCTAATATGTAAAAACCACTGGATATACACGTTTTTTTAATCTGCAACTAAAACTAGTATTACAATAGTACTGTTATTAGAAGATGTTGTTGTTGTTGCAAATCTCCAATACGTAGCAGAACAAAATTAGGCTCATGATTTTGCTCATTCGTAAAACGTCCAAGATGAATATTGGTGAAGGATAAAGATCTTGCTGTCTAGTTCTAGACAATCAATGATGTGGTTGGAAGTAGCCAGGGTTTTGCAACATTTAGGTGTAGGTTAGGAAGATTATGCTACCTTTGGAGTAGGGAAATGATCTACGGAGATCGCTGATTAATCTAATCAGAGCTATTTGCTTATGCCAGCTGCATTGAAGTGGCAGAGCAGCAACAAGGCTTTTTAACTGATACTACTGGTGCACGGATGGGGTGGTCAAAATGGCACTATTAGATATTTTAGCTCTTGAAAATAATTCCAGATAAATCAGTAAGTTAGGAACACCAATGACTCACTAGCTTCTTCTTTGGACAAAATGTCAGCAGTATGATTACCATGGATATCTACGTCAGACGTAATTCATTGAAAGTGAACCTCCCGAAGAAGTTTCAGTTTCTTAAGAATGTTTAGGTTTGTGTTATCTATCACCATGTGCCATTTAGAAAGGTGTTGGATAGTGCTGTGGCTGTCCAATAAGATCCATATGTCAGATGAATCTGGGGAATTTATAATCAAGTTGAGTCTCACATTTATGGTAATCAATTTGCTTTGGAAGACTGAAAAAAATTCTGGATTTAACTTTCTAATTTGTTCAAAGCAACTTTTGGATTTGATATAAAATCCACTACTGGAACAGTCCCGTTCATTTCGGCTTTCATCGCTATACATTTGGATAGCATCTTCAGGGATATTACTTATTATTTCTTGAGCCAACTCTTTCTTTTTGATTTAAATGTTCAGGAATTTCCTTTTTTTACTCACACTTAAAAGGTGTGAATGTGCACACCTTTGACCACAACCGTGTGAATGCACACTTCAGCTGGTCAGACCGAGATGTCAATACACTGTTTTAAATTATGTTGTATAACATTCCTAGAACTGAGATTATTAGAATCAGCTTGGCTAAAGGAGCTATTTTTTTAGCCTTTGGTTATTGCTACACTTCCGTAGAAACTCCCGAAGTTCGATTTTGAAATCTCTAGCTAGTAAGTTTGGAGAAATATTTTATTAAGTTAGAGTTTCGTTTGTATATTTTAGTCATTTATATCTAAGTATATGTTCCTGATATCAAATTAAGAGAACCAAAACATTTTACACCTTCGGAAAATCGAATTTTTGATATTTATATTAAAAAAAGTAAATTTAATGCTGCTTCCAAAAATGTATAACATGTATAGGTTTAAAGCTTAGTACCCGAGTAATTGCAGTTTTAAAATGTAAACAACACCTATGGCGGATACTACAAATGTCTTTGTATCTGAAGAAAAGTATATCTACAAACATTCCCTCACAGAACCAGTTCTTGTCAAGATTAAAAACATAACAACAAACATACACATAATATTTGAAACATGTATTTAGTGACTTAACTGCAAAATAACTTTTACTAAAATGTTTGCATGATCGTACCCAGAACCCTAATGAAGGCTTTAATAACTGTCCAAAAAACACAATTGTGAGGGGAAAAAATGCAAATTGGTATAATGGACGCAGTGATATGTTTTAATGAAGGTGCACACGCAGGAACAAAATTATTAAGAGCACTTAAAATAAGTCCTGAGGTAAACACTTGTGAAGGCTTTAAAAAAATTGACAAAGATAGAATTTATGAAGCCGAGATGATAGTTTAAAAGATCAGCATATAGAGGCCAAGACTACTGAAAGACAAAATAAAAGGAAGAAGGATGCTTTAAAGTAAGTATTCCTGCAAGATGGATATAAACCTGGAATATTTAAAATATCAAATTTTAGTAAGCTGTATCATTTTATTTAGTTTTTTTCATATTACTCATAATGTGTTTTTCTAGTTTTTAGGCATATTCGTAGAAAAGTCTATCTATCATATTTTAGTGAAATTGGTTAGGAGCTTTTGTATAATAATAATGTATTTAATGCTGCTAATTTTATTCCTGAAATGTGAGTATTTTTTTTACTATTACTTTCTAAAAAATATTACCGTTTTTATCAAAATTTAAAAAAATTAAGAATCAAATTTAAAAAAAAAAACATTTTAAACAATGACATAAAAAAACATAAAAAAATAGAGCATTTAAATAAAAGTACAATTTTGCATCTAAAACAGCATGATTTGTTGTTTTATATGTTATAAAAGGAAAACTACAGAGAGAGGTACCTAATCAACACCATGTGTATACGAAAACACCTTTTGAAGTGTACTTCTTCAAATTCTTATATTTCTAAAACCATTGCACACATTTAAAAAAAATTATGTTATAGTATATTAAGAAAAGTATGCAGATTGTGTGACGCAATGTTTTTGTTCATGGAGTCTTTTTGTTTTTGAAAATAATGTTCCTCCGAAAATCGTAGTTTTGCTTGTTTTGCGTCATCGAGAACGTCCCGGTTCACTTAAGGAAGTTAAACATAAAAATCCCAAATCATTCTTCAAACTCGTTAGTGCCAAAAGTAATTTTTATTACATCACGAGTTGTTTTCTTTCATTAAGGAAACAAATATAAAAATATACTTAACAAATTTATCAATTAAGGATGAATTACATTTGTTATCTTCCTTTGTAAGTGATTAATCCTATTAAATATATATATATATATATAAACAGTTTCCCTCTTTTTTGTTTAAATAGCTAATTTCTTTTTTATGGTTTTACAAAACTTACTTACAAACCCCACACTTTTGGAGCTGTGTAGCGAAATTTCTTTGTCTCTATAATCGTATCTTGTACTCAAACAAGTAATATTTGTGATTGATTTTCTGATTTCAATGGCATGTGACAAAAAGTAAGTAAAAGTTAAACAATTTTTTTTATTCTATAATCTCTTACAAACATTTTTTATTTTTCAAAAATTTATTCCTTGTATTTAGGTTTATAAGATATGAAATATAAAGAAGTCCCTTGTTCAGTAGCTCAGATTTGGAAAAAAAAATCATTAGTTTCTCGAATTGGATTAATTTTCATAGCAATGTGTAGTGAGAAAATATTCCATTTTAAAATTTTTTATGTAATTCCAAAAGTTGTTTTGAATTACAAGTTCATTATTTGTGACATATATTTTGATCTTTGTATTACTAATTATTGGAATGATTCAAAATCTTTTTTAAATCATATTCTTCAAAGTTAGAATTGAAGAACTACTATTTTAAGGCAGAGGTCGCCAAGTGGTGGTCCACGAGAAAAATTCGCTGGTCTCCAGATAAATGAAAAATATATTTACTCATCATGTTATATTGTGTTTTAAGATGCATTAAAACATAATTCAATTCATTACAATACATGACAAGTTATAAAAAACGCCATTTCATAGGAACGTATAGTACTAAAAGTTTGATATACTTAAGCAATTTTTAATTGTTTTGTTTTTACAGTTTTTGTTTATTTTATTATAGTTTATTACTAAAGCTTTTATAATTTGCTTTTAAATTAATAGCTTCATTTTATTAACTAGGTACATTTTATCTGTTCTTAGATCATAATTCTTTTATAAATATATTTAACATTTAAAAAATCCTATTAGTGGTCCGCGGGATTTAAATTATGAACAAACTTTAACCTGGTCCATCTATTAGTGGTCCGAGGAGAACAAAATTTTGACCTGGTCCATCAGGTCAAAAAGTTTGACCACTGCTGTGTTTTAAGGTATTTTTTATATTAGATTTATTCTTATTGTTTTTGGTATTTCATTTATTATAATTTGCTTCTCAAAATATTAATTATGGAAACTATGATAAAATCCTTAATTATGAGTTTTGTGATGTTCGGAATCAAAGGTTGGAAAATAATGGCCCTCAAAGAGTTTTTTTGCAGCCCATGCCAAAACAATCAGAAAATCCACTTGGAATCGAGATTTCTTTCCAGTGCATGATCAAAGATTCGTCTTTTATTTTTCCCTATTAGGAAAACCAAATTCCTTTATTCCTTTATTAGGAAAACAAAATCCATTTATTCCTTTATTCCTTTATTAGGAAAACAAAGTAACTGGAAGTGCTTTTACTAAGACCTCTCATCTGACGAATTAGCAGGAGAGGCCACAAAAATGCTTCAAAATTGTAAGAAAATTGAGTCTAAATTTAATCTGCTCTGTTATTCCATTTCTGCATATATTGATACAACATCTGAAATCGATTTTGAGTCAGATCACAGAATGAGGGAATTGTTTATGCTATAACATAGACTTTTACAAATCTTTGTCAGCTGAACAATTTCCATGTATGAAGAAATTTGCTGGGGAATTGTTCTTTATATTTGGGAGCAAAGTTTTTCCATGTATGAAGATCAATAAGAGTAAATACAGATGCAAGCACAGCAAGATAACATAAACTTGAAGGCTGTGAAGAGAATTTAAACAAGCAATTCACTTGATTTATTGAGGGATAGAACATTTGGAACGTTTGGAAAATTGAATTTTCAAAAACATTTTAAGAAATGAATATAGATTGTTAAAAACGTTTTAAAGTTAACCTCTTCGAAATCTGACAAGAATTACGCTCTCAGCAATAAAAAAATGTAAATGTCAAAAAAGACTTGACATTTAGAAAAATTTAAACAAACATATTTTTCGTTAGATTCCTATTTGGAATTTTTTTGATTTGTTATTTGTTTCATCAGTATCTCGCACTTTGTAGCAACATGAGGTCTATTGGCAACTCACCCGTAGTTTCAAATCCCGGTCAAGTGATGAGGTTGACATCTCAATTTTACAGCTTAGAATTACCGACGAAAAGTATCAGGATCTCCCAAAACAACAATTGATATTGCTCTAAAATGAAGCAACTGTGATTTTTGAATATGGACTAGCTAATCGCCTAGATATTATGAAACTTTTGTGTTTTAAAATAAAGTATTTTTCTGTTATTTCTGATTTTCTCAGGCATGAATAAAGCAAGCGGAAATTGTCTATATCTCTCAGAAAAAAAATCTGCATGAACACTTTATGGAAAAGAAGCTTCAATATTTGAAATGGATACTTTTTAAGTGTAAAAAGCGATTTATTTTAATGCAAAAAAAATCTAAATTTAATCTTTAAACTTGATTTTCTCATTTTCTAAATTTCCCAAATGATTAAAAAAATTATCGGTTGTAGAGCTATATGACATTTTATATGTATAATATACTTGTATTCTGTATGCCTAAATTTTTGGGATGGGATCAGTAGAATTTATTTTGTAATATGATGAATAGGAAAAAATAGGGATTTAAAATTGTTTCAATTTCTTTTAATTTTTTAAAAAAATACTTAACTATGATATAAATTTAAAATTGGAAGTATACAAAATGCAGGCATTTTTAAGCTTTAATTTTATACAGAAATATAGAATCGACTTTAAGTCTTTCAAAAGTTATCTTGTGGGTAACAGAAAGAAAGCTTTTTAGTTTTTATTATTTTTGTTTTCATACTTTATGTTATTTAAAAAATACAATAATTCCATAACAAAATCTTTCCATTTATTTTAAACTTTGTGCTTTGCTGCACGAACTGTAAGAAATTCATATTAAAAGGAGAATTTATTGGTTTATAAAGAATCGAAAAAGCACGTCAAAGTGTGAAATTTCAAAACTTCGCAAGGTACTATCTTAAAACAAAAATTCTAGAAAAGTATGGTAAGATACATTTGTCTTATTAAACTGAATCTAAAATTAAATGTGCTTGCAGCTATAGATAATATGCAATTAGCAAAATAAATGGAATAAAATTGCCACAGTTTTAATTAACTTATATTTATTATTTTTGCAATCATTTTAAAAAGGTGAGGCCCTCCGGTGTCCTCCAATCAGAAATAAAACGTTGCCCACCCCGGTTCTAAATGGAAGTATGCTGGCTTGGTATTTTATCACAGCCTTATTTTTATTCATATTAAATTTTTAATTATTTCTTTGAGATGATTTTTTTCTCAAGGTATTAAAAGTTACTTTTTAAACATTTCAAAAAGTATCAAATAATGTAGATAAAATATTTGCAAATTTTTTTTTCTATGGGACTGGTATCTTCTTCAGAAATTCTCTATAAAATTGCCATTTCTATCTTTCTTTTACATAATTATTTGTTCCATTCCACACACAAATCTTTGGATAAAATTAAAGTGGAATAATCGAATCTTTCAATGCTTTTGTAAAAAAGTAAAACTTTTGTAATGATTTTTGTTATTTTTTCCCTTTAAATCTACACCACAGTCGTAATTTTTATTGTGTCTATTTAAATTAAAATGTTCTCCAGACCTCTGACGAAGAATATAATTTATTTATGTTCTTTTATTAAATTTCAGTTGCTATGCAGGTTTAATGCCTACATGGTATGCATATAAGTCATATTTTCCAAGCAACTAAATCCTTATTATATCATCGTCAAAACATCTTCATCCTTTTCTAAGATAGCCACCCATTGGAGCCTAAGCCATTCCGACAAAAAACGTTGATCCAGCTAAAAGAGACATCATCTCACCACATTTGATTATTCTCTGATTAACGTATACACAGTGGACAATATTTCAACACATTAACAGAATAATTTTAAAAAAAAATATGTTTCTGGGAGATGTGACTACACGTTACTACAGTATCGTTATATTGAAAAGAAACAAACTTGTGCCATAATGTAAATACCAAGCCAGTTTTCCCTAACTTCAATACCTTTATGTAAAATAATAAAAGCTGTTGATCGTTAAGGAATCCGACTGGTTGCGACAACTTTTTTTTAAGAAAAGGAGATGTGGGGATTTTTTTTGTTATTTTTAGATTTGTTTAGTGCATTTTAAGAAAATTGTGCTAAAAATAAGAAGAAAAAAAGAAATTATTATTACTAAAATGGGAAAAAATAGGTAAAAATTGACAAAAAATAGCATAAACGCGGCCCCTTCTGCACCAAAGGTTTATGAACAAATTTTCAATTTTTTCAATCTAATGTGTTGCTATGTTATTCAATTTTGAAATGACCTTCAGGATAAGAGATATTTTATTTTTTACAAAAATTAGAGCACTTTATATCTGGGTTACTATATGAAGATGTTTAAAAAGACAGTGATTATATTCACAAAAGGGACTGTAAATTTTGTAATAAAACAGTGGTTGATAAATCTGAAGTTTAAAACAATTCTACTGTTATACAGAACTTACAGAGAAATTTCAGTTAATTATTTTCAAAAGTTTTTTAGCAATCGCTGACCCCGTTTGATTATTTTCAAAAAATCACATTTCGAGTAAAACGCGTTTTTTAAAGTATGACATCTTGCTTAAAGTAAAGGCATCTGCTCTTACTAAAACACGTATAGTTTTTGTTCTATTTAACGGAAAATAATAAATTTGATATTTTAATAAAGCTAATAAGATGTCCTATAAAATAAAATCATAAAAAATTTGTCAATTATTGGCAAAATTCACAATTTTATGGTAGTCGGCTATCTTAAATCCAGTTAATCTTCAAAACCGTTTTACACTAAAAAAATGATAAGCAAATCTACGCATTTTCCGAGTTATTTGACCGAATTTCTAAATCACACGATTTGACAACGTTATCTTTTGTTCAGTCTTTAGAATAAATTCAAACCTTCCAGCAAATCATTGTATCAAAATATTTGTTATAAATTGAAGAAAAGTATAATTTCATATAAATGTGTTTTAGAGTTGTTCCTGTGGAGTTACATTTCACCACTGTTACCCCTTCAACATGGAAAGCATTTAAGAAAAAATCCCCCATTATATTCATTCATGGGCTATTAGATTCAGGCAATTCGTGGAACAGAGTGAAGAACAAGATATGTCAAGATACTGGGAGAAAGGTGAGTATGATGGGTTCAGTTTTTTTTTTAATGAAAGCAATGATAAAATCCCTGTGCACCACAAAGTATTACACAGGGCTTACAGAAGTAAGTATTAAGCACACGATACAAAGAATTAAAAAAATAAGTAAAGAAATTTTAAAAAAAATAAAAATAATAATAATCTCTTGAGGTTAGGAAGAATTACAAATACTCATAACAAACTCACTGAACTTTTTAAAAGTACTTCTGATGGAAACCAGTTGAGGAAAATTCGGAGGCCAATTTACATTAAGTCCCTTGAATGCCAGTCTTAGGATATTCTGTTCTCTTTCAAACTTGGAACACAGAAGGAGCACATGTTTTACATTTTCCTCGCCACCAATATCGCAATCACAGGAAGATGACGGAACTAAATTAAATTTGTTCAAGTATTTTTTTAAATTGCCATGACCAGTTAGAAATTGTGTTATTTTGTTATTGGTATAAAAATGATGGCAGGACAGTCTCTCATTAATGGTTGGAAAAAATTTCTTTGTTACGCTCCCATTATTTGATGTAAGATATTCTTGATTCTAAGACTTCACCATTCTTTCCTTCATAATCTTCTTGTAAAATGACTCAGGAATATTAACGGCAATGTCAATTTTGCGCTTGGTTGCAGCTTTGGCTAGCCAATCGGACCGCTCATTTCCAAAAATGCCCGTATGTGCGCGAACAAATGCAAAATCTATTGAGATGTTTTTATCTTTTAGGCTTTTCAGCTGCTTTTGGATCTCGACGATTATGTTGTTAGATGAAGAAATACACTTAAGAGAATCCAAGGAAGAAAGAGAGTCTGTACAGATGAGATAGTCTGAGACACTATTTTCTTCAATAATCCATTTAATGGCGAAGTTTAAACATAAAAGTTCAGCTACAAAAACTGTGCATTCATCACGAATTCTAAATTGAAAGCACTCGGATTCTACACCACTCCTGAACACAACAAAAGCGAAACCAACTCTGCCAGCAATTTTACTACCATCGGTATAGCAAATAACAGGGAAATCATCAGTATTTTTGTCACTGTGCTTTATAGTATTGATGGAATTCCTCTGAAGGATGAGGGAGAAAAAATGGAGACATAGGGCAATCATAATTAGAGACGGAAGAAGCAGCGAGATTTTCCCTAAAAGCAGCAATATTATGAAGAACAGCAATGTCGATTGGAGGGAATCCAGAAATAGCACAAACTGACTCGTAAATTATGGTATGATAACCGCAAATGACCCGCAAGAGCATCCTTCTTTGTATGCGTCGCAGATATTTAGAATTCATCTTCCTTTTAAGTGCCCACCCCAAACTCTAGAACCATACATAATGAAAGGTTCGATTCCTTGCTTATAAATGAGCGAATAAACGTTGATATTTATACCGAACGAGTTGCGTGCAATGCGATTTAGTCCACGCTGCAATTTATCACATTTCTCTGATATGTAATTTAAGTGCTGCTTCCAAGAAAATTTAGCATTTAGAAGAAGCCCAAGATATTTCATTTGTTTTACCATAGTCAATGGAGTACCATCGAGATGCAGCTGAAATGCATCATAGCAAACGTTTCGTTTTTCAATAGCCATGTGTGACTCTGGTTTTAACAGGATTAAAATCAAATTTAAAATTCTTTGACCAATATCAGAAGCGAGGTTCAAAGTTTTCTGTGCGTGTAGGAAAGCTGCAGGGAGATATCTACCTTGGAAACAAATTAAAATGTCGTCAGCAAAAGCTATGGCTTCACAGAAGGCAAGATCATTACGTTTAAATAGAAGATCGTTGATAATGATATTCCAAAAGATAGGTCCAGAAACTGATCCTTGAAGGCAATTCCTTTCAAGACAACGGATTGCAGAAGTCGTACCCAGTTGCAATTTGGTCATTCTGTCATTTAAAAAGTCAGCAACAAGTGAAGAAAGATTTATCGGAATTTTCGCTTTCTTAGGGA
This sequence comes from Trichonephila clavata, assembly GCA_019973975.1. Taxonomy (NCBI): domain Eukaryota; kingdom Metazoa; phylum Arthropoda; class Arachnida; order Araneae; family Nephilidae; genus Trichonephila; species Trichonephila clavata. The sequence goes on along the minus strand of BMAO01038718.1, from coordinate 40,312 downwards.
GATTCAGAATGCAAGGCCCCCATGCGTTATCAAAAGCATCTTTTATATCAAGAGAAATCAAGATTGAGTGTAAATGCTTCTTTTTACCTCTCTTAACAATCTCATTCAAACGTAAAAGAGCGTTTTCTGTGCTCTTATGAGGGGTAAAACCATACTGATTACTAGAGAGAAAGTCTCCACGGCGCAGATACCACAACAGATACATCTCTAGGCATTTACCAAGAGTTGGAAGCAAGCTTATGCATCTAAGGTTATCCAAATGAGGAACGGGTTCAGTTTAACAGTGCAATACAGTGCTTGAGTTAAATATTACAATAGTATATTAAGATCTGTAATCATGTAGATTTCATACCTGTCAACTTTTACGCTTCGCGCGTTAAGTTTTCGCTTTTCAGCTTTTTATTACACTTTTGCGTTTAAATCGTTCATTTTTACACCTTTTCCTCAATACTGACTATATACGCACAATAGCTCTTTTTATCGTTTTCTGCTCACAGCGACAGGAAAATAAGCAAACGCGGGCACAGAAACTATAAGTACTCGTATCCAGTGAATTAAAAAAAGAAATGAAGTTTACGCTTTCTCCGGTATATTATATTTCCTTACGGGTATTGTGGTTCGTAGATGATTCGCGCGCGCGCGTGAGTGTGTTTTCATTAAGTAAAGTATTTTTTAAAAATATTAACACACTTTTATAAGCTTCACTTGTATGTAATGGAATCTTTAAACTCGATTTTTACCCACTTTAAAAGATCAGATTAATTCGAATTTTTGCACACTTGTCAATGATCGATTACAGTACAATAATTTAATAATTTTGTTCCATTGTCCTGATCAGGATCATCGGGATTAGCAATTTCCCATTTTCCTATCCCATCCCGCATCTGGCGACTAATTTCAGATCCCATTTCCAGATTTGGCGACTAATTCCAGATTTAGCGACTAAAAGATTAAGTTACAACTTAGTTCGATTGACTGTAAAAGGGTGTTTTTTAGTTTTATTAAATCTATAATTTATATTTCTTCCTCTGCAGTAACTTTCTACTACTCAACTTATCTTGTGCTTTACACATGTTTTTGCATTCCTTATGCTTCATATTGCGAAGAGATTCATTTTCTTCGCCTGTTCTGTTTGCCATGATGTCTAACAAAGGCAGAATATACTTTCAAACGTATAAAGACTGTATTCTATTGTATTCTATTTTAATTCTATTGTATGTATTTTGAAACGTATGCCATATTAACAAGACCAATACGGTACTCTTAACCTCAAAAATATTCAATGAGCTAACCTCAACCATACCAAACAACATTTAAGGAAATGCATTATTCGCTTGGTTTTAATATCATGAGGTTTGGAGAACTTAGATCCAATTTTTTAAACATAAAGTTTGGAGATTTTTCAAATTTTTTACCCGAAATTCTTTGAAGAAACAAAATATCTTAAATTCCCGAACTTGAGCGCATCGCGCTTTACTCTAATAACTTAAGGGCTCAATTCAGGACGGTCACATGACAAAGGCAAAACACGTGTTCTCCATTGAATTTAAATAGACATTGTTGGTGCCAGTTGGCGAGAATTCCTTTGTATAGATTTGCTCCGAGCCAACTGTTGTAACCTTTGGAATTCAGTTCGAAAAGTATAGCGATCCCATATGTTTGGGATCCGTTTTCGCTCATTAAAATTTGTTAAAATACACAGTCCATTAATTATTATATCGGCAACAGACATCAAACTAATTGTGCTACTTGTAAAACGTGGGTAAAATCTCAAATTTTATAATTGGGTAACAATATTCAAATATTAAAAAAATAAATTTCTTCAAAAGATTTTAAAATTAAAAAAAGTCTTTTTTTTATGCACGTACTTTCATATAAAACAAATTTTTTTATACGTATGCACTTTTTAAGAGAAAGTTTCTACAGAGAGCAAAAATTGGCAACAACGCTTATGAACTGATTATCTGGAAACACGTGATCGTTTTTATCGTGTGACTATGACGTCACATGAGTTTTTGAACTGATTGGCTAAAAACACGTGATTATCATTCTCATGTGACTATGACTTCACATGAATTGAGCCAATTACCGTGTTTCTCTTGTTTAAACAAAACTTTCATCACATGAAAATATGCGATGAAACGTATGACTGACTAACTTACGTCTCTAATTTACTTTCAATAATCCTTGAATAAAAAAAAAAATTAGTTTTAATATTTTTTTTTTTGTTCAAATTAAAGAAAAACATTTTCGCTCGCGTCATTCTTAATTTCTTAAAACTTTGTAACATACACAAAAATATAACGAATGCTATAAAACTAATATTAAACAATTAATTGAGGCCTTGTTATACCTCAATAATTAAAATCAATGTAATAATATGTTAAGAGCATTTTGACTGCGATAGAAGATAAACAAGTAAACAATACCAATATGTTTTAATGTATAAAATGAATTAAAAAAATAAGTAGCGCGCATAAAAATATTATTCATATTTAATTGAGTAGGTAACTTGAAAATACAAATTCGTAATAAAAACGAAGGAATTCTCGTAGAAATTCACTTTTTTATCAGTACAATCGCGATAAAAACAAATTCAACTCTGTTAACAAATAAAAATATATTCTTGTGAAGTATGGGAAATACTTTTTACGGTAATTGTAATAACTGATTTACGCGCTACCAAAAATTTAATTGAAAAGTAATACTAGAACTGCTTTAGGCACTTGACATTTTACAAGAAATATCACTATGGAAATGAAAATATAATCCCTCATTTCGTTGTATATTTACTTTTATGACCTTCAGGATAAGAGACATTTTAATTTTTACAAAAATTAGAACACTTTACCTTAGTTATTATATAGAAATATTATATTATTACTTAAAATAAGTGATTATATTAATATAAGGGACTATAAATTTTGTAATAAAACAGTGATTGATAAATCTGAATGTTAGAACATTTAAACTATTATACAGAACATACGCAAAAAATTTCATTTAATTATTTTCAAAACTTTTTGAGCAATCGTTTTGGCCCCGTTTAAGCATTTAAAAAAAACACATTTCGAGTAAAACGTGTTTTAAAGTATGACATCATACTTAAAGTAGTGGCATCTGCTTTAATTAAACACTTGTAGTTCTTGTTGTAGTGAATGGAAAATAATAAACTTGGTATTTTTATAAAGCTAGTAAGATGGACTATAAAATAAAATCATAAAAAAATTGTCAATTTTTGGCGAAATTCACAATTTTAGGGTAGTCGGATACTTTAAGACCTGTCATGCAAAGGGACCGATTCATGTTAAATCTTTCGCGACTCATAATCCTTGTGTTAGCTTGGAGTGGAAGTTTGGACAAGGAGTATGACGTCTCAAGCCCTTGTATTTTTTCAAAGTGCGACATTTATGAACGATCGCTGAATGGATCGCTAACTCTTTCTGTTTGAAGCATCTGGGATAAATTGATTTATAATGTACGCAATATTTATGATACGGCATCGAGAGAAATTTAGCAATAAACTTATCAGATGCAAAAGTAAAAGAATAGGTTTTAATATTTTTGAATGAAAATATTTAAATACATATGTCTATTCTATTCAGGAAAATTAAAGTTCGTAATAAACAATTTCATATGCAGATTTTCCAAGAAATAATCAAAATTGTTTTGAATTATTCAAGGTTTCGTTAATTTATCCTCGCTATCGACTACAGCTTCTTTTCATAATAATCCTTGTAAATAAGGGGCCAATATGTGGCGGGATTCCAGCATTAAAATTAACGTAGGAAGAGTTTAACTAAGAAAAGAATGAATTGCAATCCCAAACAAAGAAAGATTTATATTGATCAAAATAGATTATCAGTATCAACAATTTATCAATATATTTCAGAATTAGTTTTTTAAGGTATCCAATTACGCTAAAATGGTGAATTTTGCCAAAAATTGACAAATTTTTTTTATAATTTTATTTTAAAGATAATTTATATTAACTTTATAAAAATATAGTTAATTATTTTCCATTCACTAGAACAAAACTACAAATGTTTTAGTTAAAGGAAATGCCACTTATTTAAGCAAGAAGTGATACTTTAAAACACGTTTTACTCAAAATGTGTTTCTTTGAAAATGTTCAAACAGGGACATCGATTGCTAAAAAAGTTTTGAAAATAACTAACTGTGAAATTTTGTGTGTATATTCTGTATAATAGTAGAAGTGTTTTTTTACCCTTCAGATTTATCAATCACTGTCTTATTGCAAAATTTACAGTCCCTTATGTGAATATAATCACTGTTATTTTAAGCAATTTCATATAATAACTAAGATAAAGTGCTCTAGTTCTTGTAAAACTTAAAATATCGCTTATCGGTCATTTCAAAAATGAATAACATAGCAACACATCAGAATATGAAAATTGAAAATTTGTTCATAAACTTTTGGCACAGAATGCGCCCCGTTTATGTTATTTTTTGTAAATTTTTCCCATTTAATAATCGTAATTTCTGTCTATCTTCTTCTGAATTGTAAGATATTTTTCTAAAAATGCACTAAACAAATCTAAAAACCACAAAAAAATCCCCATATCTTTATTTTTTTTTAAAAAAAATTGTCGCAAGTAGTCGGATACCGTAATAAGACAAGAGACATTTGTATGACAGGACGACTGGGATGGTACGTCCGCTCGGTATGAGTGAAGTCGTAGAAGTGATAAGTTATAGGGAGTGCGATAAGATACAATAGCGGAAGTGTACATGGTAACAACAATCCTAATAATGTTATAATTTTATTGCTATTTAATGGATACAATTTTGAAAACTTTGCGATGTTTTTTCCTGTAGGGTTACATTATAACTTTGAGAAATCATGGAAGGAGCACTTGGTCTGAAGAAATTACGACTGAGCATTTCATAGCCGATTTGGAGAATTTTATGGCTGATCAAAACATTTCAAGAGCAGTTATGGTGGCTCATAGCATTGGAGCTAAGCCAGCCATGCAACTAGCTTTGAGGAAAGTATGTTTTTCTTATAGTTTACACCAATAAGCGATTAACTTCCATTTAATAAAATTAATGAAAACAGTTAAGTTTATATAAATGATACTTGATGTTTGAAAATATCAGTGTGATTGACGTTTCTATTACAGAAACTACTTTTTCCGCCATTGCCAAATTTCCTCAATAATTTTCTCCTAACTGTTATCTGCTATAGTGTAACACGCTAAAGCCAGAGTTTCTAAGAACAAAACTATCTTAAAGAGGGGAAAATATCTGATTTTAGGAAAAAGATTTTTCCCTGGTAGATAGTTAATGATAAGCTACACCAGGGGTTGGCAACCTTTTAGCTGTGGCATGCCAAATTAATCTACCGATATGATTTAGCGTACCTCATGGTAGGACATTTTTGAAACAATTCGATTGTCACGATAACACATGCAAAGTTATGGAATATAGGTCAACAATATAGGTTTACAATTTTTTTATATACAGTCGGACGCCTATTTAACGAATTTTTCTCTTCCCCCAATTAAAATGAAAGGAAAAGCTCTTATTTAACGAATAATAAACCCCAAACTAACGAATTATTTCCAGCGCTGACAGTTATTTTAATGGCTTGTATTAGGAAAATTTCGATTTTTTTCAAATGATAAATCCTTTTGTCTGAAACAGAAAGACTTTACTTGTTAGCAGCAAATGTCGACGGGAAAGGGTGCATACCCTTATTAAACTTACAGATATATATGAGCCATGAGTATAATCTATCGTGTGAAATTTGAATTGGACAGGAAATTCGTTTCTTATACTTCTCCACAACGGAGGGGATATTTTAACTATTATTTTACTTTTGATGACCAACTATGCATCTGTGCGATTGAAGTTGAGGAAATTGTTGATTTGTAAGAGCCGCGATGAATAACGATTCTGACGCAGAAATTGATGATGAAATTCCTATCAAAACTATTACAATTTCTATCGCTTTACATTGTTTGGAAACTATGAAAACATACCTTATACAACAGGATGTAAAATATACAATATTTCTTTTTATGCATCATGACGAAAAATAATTCTTTTGAGTCAGGAATCAAAATTATTCGGAATTTTAGTTTGGAAAAATCGAGATTTTTCCAATACAGTGCGTGTTTATGACCTCACAAGGTTCCGCTTTCTATCTAATGGACCAAATTCATGTGACGTCATCACATGATAAAGGTAATTGCGTTTTTCCGTCCATTAGTTCATGTACCTTAATATTGCCACGAATTTGCTTTTTACAGAAACTATATTTTAAAAGGTACATATTTGTTGTTGATGTAAAAACGCTAAAAGGTTAACAAAATGCACTGGATTTAAAAATACCCGCATAAAATTAGAATTTATCTCGAAAAAAAAATGTTTTAGATAATCTAAATATTTGGACATTTTTAACCAATAATAAAATATGAAATTGCATCTAAAGTACACCAAAAAAATTATGAGTCGAATGTCAGCCATAAACTCCAAAGGGAAACACATGATTATATTTATCAGGGGAATGTCAATTCAATCCATTAGATAAAGGAAAGGAAATTTTTTCATTGTTTTTCTTACACTTTGCGTATTAAATTCAGAATCCTTAAACTTATAACATCCTTAAAAATGTAATAAATTCAAGAAATTAATGTCGCACGTTTATGGTACTAAAATACTGCATGTACATTAGAGTGGACCCAATTTTTTTCTTTTAATTTTTTTTGATAGCTCTAACCTAGGTAACTTGTTTTGCCTCGACCAGAGGTGGCGAACCTATTTAGAACAACGTGCCATTTTTTCAACAGAAATATTTACTGAGATATAGACGTGCCACCAAACAATTTTGACTTGTGATTATTTGGAAAATAAATACAAACAACTCAAAAACTATTTACTACGAAAAAATACATTTTGCATTGTAAAGTATTAAATGCTTTTGTTATACGTGTAATTCAAATTACAGCAACATTAGTGTGACTTCTGTTGTTGCAGATTAAATGACAAATAACTTGTATTAGGATTGTAAGATGTTACTTTTAGCAGAATGCATGCTCAGTTGAAGTCATCTGCCAAACGGTTTCTTAGCGAGTCTTTAATGTTATTCATCTCTGTAAAAATGACTCGCAGATGAAATTATGGTTAAAGTAGCAATGTGTATATATATATATATATATGTATATATATATATTATGAACCAGCTTCTTAAAACACTCAAAAGTGTGTGGAATAGAATTCCATGTTTCCAAAATTTCTTTAGTCGCATTTTTACTTATATTGCTTGTTTATATTTTTGTTTCAATCAATTCCAACTTTTTTCTTGTTTTAGTAAGTTTTTGAATCCATATTGAACTGGAATGGAAATCAATCGGTTGCATTTCAAATTATTCAATTTTCAATCAATTGAATTGGGACAAGTTTAGTTTACTAAAAGAAGTCCCATCAGGGTACATAAAAAGCTTGAGCATTTATGATAATTCTCTAAACTGAGAAAATCTCACTGAAAATTCCTTAATTGACGAATCAATCAATGAAATATATTGAACTAAAATGCAAACCGTTTTGCTCTGTGGCGTGCCCAAAATATTGTGTTACGTGCCATTGGTTCACCAGCCCTGACCTAGACTAAGTAAAAAGGGAAAAAAAACCTTTAAATGCAAAAATTAGAAAAAAATTTCATTGTTCTTTATCATTTTTTATTTAATAATTATATAACTTACCAATGTCAAAACATTATTATTCTAAATGTAAAGTTTGGGATATGGTTAGTGATAAAATGATAAAAAAATGGTTGCAAATCAAAATATTTATTACTTATACAAAAAGATCACGAAATACATTTTTTTTTGTAAAATTAACGAAATTTTTAAAATTTTATTGATCTTTCACTTTTCCCCTTTAAAAAACAAAACTTAGTAAATATATTTCACACTTCGATTAAATAAAAAATATTTCCACTTCTCGGTTATGTTTTATTTACATTGAAATTAAATTAATCGTGTAAAAGTAAAGTGTATTTTTAATTGTTTGATCTACTGATCTACTGTAGATTTTTAACGTATAATCTGTTGATGTGTTGATACGTTGTTTCCTTTCCTTCATTATAGATGCTTCTGCAAAGGAAAAAATGAGCATTTTCTATTAGAAAACTATTTAGTTTTGCAAAACGTTGTACTAATGAGTATAAAATTATTTCGGAGAACCCGGAATAGTAAACAAGAGAATATTCACAATCCCCTAGGTATTGCATATAAAGAGAAAAAGCTTTATAATATTCTTTTATTACATTATAATAAAATAAAATATTTTTTTTTCTAAATAAAGTTATTTACAAATGAAATTTTTGGTTATATAAACTTCATAGAGAACGTGAATTCATTTTGTTAATGCATCAGTGATTTTCTTCTCGATTTTTTATTGCGAATCGTCAACCTCCAGGGTTTCATGGAACACAGTTTGAAGACCACTGTTATAGCATGTACATATCCTATCGTTGGGAAACTTGTTGGTCCAAAAATTCCAAATTTGCGTGAAGGCATTATTTTAATTTATTGTGATATTGATATTGTTAACCAAATTCTTTTATTCAATATATATTTTCCTTTCTTGGAAAGAAATTATGAGAGTAGAAAATTTGGATGGCTCGACTTGCTGGTAACCAATATGTAAGTTATCAAAGAGGTTTGAAAGAAAAACAAGAACAAAGACTCGTTTAAGTGCTTTGAGTGAAAGACCGGAGATCTACGAACCGGAACACATTGATGAAAGAATAAAAATACGTGGAGAATATATATATATATATATATAGATAGATAGATCTGATACCTCAGTGAAAGAGATAATAATGAGTTTCAATTTCGTGCCAATCAAGGGAAAAAGTAAAACTCAGCCTTTAAGATTGAATAAACTTTGAATATTGATCCTTACAAAGTTTTTAACCCTAGAATGCTACTCATTCGTCTAGGAGACTACGCCTATAACAAAAAAATAACCTTGTACTACCCCCCCCCCCAAAGCAGAAAATGTAACGTACTACTCAGTACCTTCATATGACCTGGACTATTTCAGATAAGAACATTTCTTTTTCTCAAAGTATTTTTGGATGTAGTATTTTTAGAACAATGTTAGTCTGAGAGACGAATGGGTAGCATTAACGTTTGTAATTGAGAAGCTGTCTTAGTTTTTTTCCCTGCGTTGTCGGGACGATGTCAAAAGGTTTTCGCGGAGAAAAACTGTGGGGCTAACTGTGAATTATTAAAAGAGTTGAGAGATGATGGAACCTGAAATATTAGAATTGCGATCTCGAAGTGTAGGAAATTCTATCTATTATTTTGGCAAAGCTAAAATTCTTTAATCGTATCAAACAAAGTAAAACACATGTGTTGTTCTTCTATCTACATTCCATGAAAAGCCGAATATAAATGAAGAAAGGGAAAAACCGGAAATAATTGAATTTTACAATACAACAAAATTAGCCTTAGACACATTAGATCAGATGTGTAGTAACATGCCATGCAGTAGAAAAAAATATCGATAACTTCTTTTCGTATTTTTTGGCATAAGAAATATCAATCTACTAAATGCATATGTTGTACACACTCATGTCCATAAATTAAGAATAATGTTCAGGCAAAGAAAGAGACAGAAGAAAACAAATTTGACTTATTTGTAAAGTCTATTTATTAAACAAAAGGTAAAGAGCAAAAAAAAAAAAAAAAAAAAAAAAAAAAAGATGCTATATGTTTGACATAATTAATAAAACTTGCGATTTTTACTCCCTGGAGCAAATTTCAAAAAAGAACCTATTTACAAAAAACAGTATAACATGGTTAGTACGATGGTTAGTACGGAGTATGTCTCCCGGACGATGCAATACAGGCCTTAAAACGCCTACGCATGCTGAGTATCAATATATCAATCTGATCTTGGGGAATATTACACCACTCATCAAGCAATGCCCTCCGAAGTTCCGGTAGACAGGTGGGAGGGGGTTGACGGGCTGCAATTCATTGGCCAAGCATATCCCACACATGCTCTATTGGATTCAAGTCCGGTGAGTATGCTGGCCAATCCATATGGGTTATATTCTCCGATTGAAGGCATTCGTCTACAAAGTTTGCACGGTGAGGACGGGCGTTGTCATCCATAAACAGAAATTCAGCATCCATGGCGCCCCGAAACAAACGTACATGTTGTTCCAGAATAACATCCCGATAGATGTGACCTGTCATCGTTACAATCTGAACATGCAGGTCAGTTCTGGAACCAAGAATAATTCCTCCCCCAACGAGCCATCGTGCACCACCATAACGGTGTCGTTCAATGGTGCTCTCTTGGTGGTAACGGGTACCTGGCACTCTCCATACGAAAGTCCGGGGAGAATCAGACTGCTAACTAAACCTGGACTCGTCGGAAAACATCACACACGATCACTGTTGCGGTGTCCACAATGCATGCTCTCTACTCCAGGTTAATCGCAGGCGACAGTGAGTTGCGGTAAGGGGAACACATCTGACAGGCCTACGAGCATATATACCAATGTGCCCTAAGCATCTGTACACGGTCTGCCTTGAAACTGTCGTACCGGTAGCTGAAGAGAGCTGACAATATAGGTCTGACGCTGTGTTCCGTTTGTTTCTTTTGGCAGTAACTACCAAATACCGGTCCTCATTCGGCGTTGCAACTCGGGGGCGACCTGTGCTGTAACATCTACTGACATTACCATCATCTTGGAATCGTTGCCAAAGCCTGGAGATGACACTCTGGACGATTCCAAGTTCCTCGCATACTTCCAGCTGGGTACGTCCACATTCCAGTCGTCCGATAATTCTACCACGTAAAAAAATCATTCAAATGCTTCCATTGTCCCAGAACTATGCGGTTATTGCACTGAAAGGCTTTTAAAGCGCTTGTGAACAATTTTACTTCTTTGCCACCATTCCTTATATACTCCATTCCTCTTACACTCTCGTCATTGTGACGTACTAACCGCGCCATCTGGTGGTGTCCTGTAATTTGCATATTCTTCTTCAAGATCTGTGTGATAATTCTACAGGTGGAATTTTTATTTTAGAGTTCAATTTCTGTGTGATTCTGAATTATGCTTAATTTATGGACATGAGTATATGTGGACAATATGGCTGGCAAATCTGTAAAAGCATTATCTAGAAGGAAGTTTGCGATAAAACTAAGAGACGATCTATTTGGCAAATTTTAGCACAACATTAAACCACCTAAAGTATCGAAAAAAAAAAGGAAAATTTGTGTTTTTTGCCTTTGTAAGTGGCGTAGAATGACGCGCAAATTTTGTTTATTATCTTCTAGAGCATCATGTTGATATGTTTAAAGATTACTTTGAAAATAAATACATTTTACTTTCTTGTTTACGTGAAGATTGGATGCCAAGAAAACCATCTGCAAGTAGTATAGTTTTATTGTTATAAACTTTCAAATTATGTTTTAAGCATGCCAAAACCCAGGTCGTCTGGGAGACGAATGAGTACCATTCATGAGTTTTTTTTTAAATAGCATTCTTGGTTTAATTGATTAACAACTGTGATCGCGCCATGTGTTCGTCAGGATTATTACACAATGTTTAACTCAGATACTGGTTTTCAAAGCTTCCTTGTCACACTCAAAAGGCAGAAAACTGCGTTGAACACAAGAAAGAAGCATTTCGTCGTGGGGCTGAAGCAAGCGATGTAACATCGGTACAATTATTTTTATCAAGACCAATAGCCGAATTTTCTCAAAATTCTGACTTTAAAGTACATTATTTGAATAAAATTATTGGATAATTTTTTGAACTGTAATAAAAAAAAGATTCACGTATAGTGTTAAATATCCGAAATTTTAAATATATTTATTATGTTTTGATTTTTAGAAGGTAAAGTTAAATTTATAATTAATTTATATTCCTTCTTCCCTCTAACCCGGCTAGATGTGAGGGAGGAACTAAATGATCAGACGACATGATAAACTTCAATTGTTTATTTGTATCTATTGTTTATCTAAGTAAGATAAATTTATTAAACTAGAGGACTAAATTGAGACAAAATAGCATGGGGATATTATAAACGCTCATTCAATCATATTCTTACGATAACTTATACAAAGCTTGTTTTAAGAAGCACACCCATAATTTAACTCTCTAATTTCTATTTGAAATAAGAGCATAGTATCTGAACTCTTGCAATCCTTTAAACTATTCGACGGGGCCTTAAACAATACTCCAATAGTTGACTTAAGCACTTCTTCGAGATTCCAACCTCACGCGTCGTACGTGTACGTATTACTGTCGATTTGCTTGCTTCTCATGTATTCACTTCAGATCCAAGCTATCCTCACTTCACTTCCAATGTATCTTCACTTCACTAACTCCCAAAACTCGCGAATACAAAATATATATATTAAACTTAATTTGCATAATCACGTTCTCCTGTTCTCGGAGAAAGTTGGTTGAAAGGATGCTGGCCCTGAAGGAATCCCCCAAGGAGTTAGTGAAAGGACTCGTATAGATCCGTCACAAAGTCCAATAAAATTATAAAATATTGCTGATTTTTAGTTTCTCATATTCAAAACTTATAATTAAGAACAATGGCATTTACACATAAGTAAGTTAAATAATTATAAAAAAAATTAAAAAATACAAAAATTTCTTCTTTTTTCAAACATTTACGTGCGAGACCCGAGATAAAGACATATTTTTATTTGAATTTTTTTCTGCATTTTTATTTATCTAGATGAAAGAAGATAGAGTACAGTAATTGTAAAAATGGTTAAAAAAAAAAAAAAAAAAAAAAAAAAAAAAAAAAAAAGAGGGAGGGAGGGGGGCTACCTTGATGTATATGAGGACGGGTGTAGTTGTAGATGTTATAACAAATTACTTTTGAAGATTTTAATTACAGCTAAATATTTGTACTTTTTACATTGACTAATATATATAAAAATCACAACACTAAGGAGTTATGCTAGATAAATGAAATTTGGTAGGCGTGTTTATACATCTGAACTATAGCTCTGATTCAAATTTCGTGTAAGGCTCATAAGTGGGGTGCTAGTACTGTTACTGTGAGCATATGAAACAGGTGTATTTTAAATACGTTCTGCAGAATTTGTGACCATTATTTATCGTTGATACTTGACATAATAAGTTAATGCTAGTCAAGAAGGCCTTTAAGAAGGCAACGAAGCCAATATCAACCACTCACTGAGTTTGAACGAAGTCGTATAACCAGGGCTAAGAAAAGACGGAATTTCTTTTTTTTGATATTACAGAAAAACTTGGTAAGGGATGTATCCACTGAGCATGACTGTTAGAGAAGTGATCCCAAGAAAGCACTTTCTCTGCAAAACTAGAATCCAATCACTCACGGGACACCACTAACAGGGAATATCGCCGTACTCACCGCATGGTTGTGGAGTGACATTGTGCATCTGCAGCAGAAAGTGTAGCCTTTTTTGGCACCAGAGTGATGCATTGAACTGTATCAAATCGATTGTTTGAGGAATAACATCAAGCCATACGCGTTAGCCACTTTAGTGATGTCACGTTAGAGCTCATTGGAGGGTCGATGTGTTGTGTTCTACAATGAGAACTGTTTCCGTCATGATACCAGTGACGTGGATTAGAATAAGGCCCTTCCCGTGCCTGTAAACAACCTTTTTGTGTCCTAGAACACTGGACCTGCACCTAGAGTTACGGTATGGGGAACAATCTCCTGTGATTACAGGATCACTTCTGTGGTTATTCTCTGGAAGCTGACTGCAAAGTTGTACGTCTAACGACTGAAAATGTTTCTGTGCCATTTATGAATATTATTCAAAGGTGTGTTTTCCATCAGAATAACGGGCATCTTCATACTGTTGTTGTAAACTGGCATGCTTTATAGAGAAGAGATGTATTACCTTGGCCCGCAAGATCTTTAGATCTTTTTCCAATCGGGCAAGAATGGTGCATCTACAGCGTCATTCACAACTAGAATTAAACACCCATATATGGACCAACCAAGTGAAACCGGCATTTAATTCCATTCCACAAACTGATACCCGGTACCTGTGCAATATATTGCATTCAAAATTCTGGCGGTTACACCGGTTATTAATGTACCATCATTTTACGTTGGAAATGGCTCTTCTCGTGTTTACATTAAACTGTGATCTTGAAACTTTAATAAATCAAACATGTTACCTAAACAAATGTATTGCCAAAAGTTCATTATTCTCCAATATATTTTTGTTGTTGGTATTTTTTCCTCGTTATTGTGTATATATATACACTAGCATTTACCCTCCCACTTCGCTGGGTATTTCATAATGTTGTATATATATATATATATATATATATATATATATATATATATGTATGTATGTATGTATGTATGTATGTATAAATTATTGATATCTAAGTCCTAGCATTAACTATTTGATTGTATTAAAAACATCATTATAACTCTCACCTATTGATTTAAAAAAAAAGGTTAGGACTTCTAAACAGTAACATCTAAAACTGTAGTAGAATTATCTTTTACGCTCTTGTAACCTCTTCCCAAAAGTGGATTTTCACAAAACCCGTTTTTAGTGGACTTATACTCAACAAAATAAATATGCCTGCCAAATTTAAAGTCCAAATCTAAAACAGTTCAAAAACGAATTTTTTCATCAATAAATCCCAGTAATTTCTCATTCCCCCCAGAATGCAATTTTAGAAAAATTTGTTCTTATAGCTGATCTTCAGCAGAAGAAACTTGCATACCAAATTTTAAGTATGTGCGTCTAACTATTAAAAAACAGGAATTTTTATCTATATCACCCCTATAACCCCTCTCAACAACTCTCCCTTTTTTGAAAATGATTTTCGTAAAACCATTATTTCCAAAAAAATCTAGCCCATGAAATATAATATTAGTTCTTTAATATATTTATCTCCAACGCCCCTTAATCCCTCGCCACCCCCTTTTGGTTCCATTTGGCCAAACCCGTTATGTAGTGTATCTTCACTTCATGAAAATAACCTATCTACCAAGTTTCAAGTCTGTAATTCCCATGGTTCAAAACCAGGGATGTTTATCTATCATGCCCCTCACCCCTCGCAACCCTTTTGGGATCGATTTTCCCCAAACTCTTTTTGTAGCGAATCTTACTTCCATGAGAAGAGCCTGTCTACCTAATTTCAAGTGTGTAAGTTTAATAGTTCTAAAATGGGAATATATTTATCTCCAACACCCCTTAACCCCTCTCTAACCCCTCGATTTTCACAAAACTTTTTTTGTAGCGGATCTTTATGAAAAGAGCCTGTCTGCCAAAATTCAAATCAGAAGTTCTAATAGTTCAAACAAGGGAACACTTATTTATAACGCTCTTGAAACACCCGAAACGCCTCTTGGGGGTCAATTTTTGAAAAATCCATTTCGTACAGGATGTCTACTCAATGAAAGAAATCTGTTTACCAAATTTCAAGACTTTACGTATAATAGTTTAAAAATAGAAGTAATTATATATACGCCCCTCAATCCCAACAAACCCCCTTGAGGGTTGATTTTCACAAAATCTATTCTTAGCAGATCTCTACTTTATGAAAGGAACATGCATACCAAATTTCAAGTCTGTAGGTCTAATAGTTCAAAAACGGGAGTAAGTATGTATAACGCCTCTTTATTTCTCGCAATGTCACTTGGGGGTCAATTTTCGCAAAATTCATTTTGCAGATGATTTCTTCTCTAAGAAAGAAACCTGCTTACCAAATTTCAAGATTGTACTTCTAATAGTTTAAAAAGGGAAGTAATTATCTATTGCACCACTTAATCCCTCGTAACACCCCTTGGGTTCGATTTTAGCAAAACCCGTTCTTAGAAGATCTCTACTCGTCGGCACCAGTGGAAGAAGAAATGTCATTTACACGGTGACAGCCTCAGGATGAAGACCGTCACATCATACGACACGCACGCGTATGGCAAACTGCCTCATTGGCTATTGTCCAGACACCAGTAGCACCTTCACTACGGGCTTCTATGTCTTCTTGAAAAATCGCAAGGTTCCTGGCTGAAGAAGTTCTGGCATCGCGGCACCCATTACATGTGCTGTCAATGACAGCCCCCCCCCCGACGCCTCCGTTTGTAGAGGTGTCACGCACAACGAGATTGGCCGCCAACAAAAATGGAAACAGGTCGTCTTCAGTGACGAATCTAGATTAAATTTCAGCAGTGATGTCAATCATGTACGTGTGTAGAGGCCCCGTGGTGAATGTCTCAATCCTGCCTTCGCCTTATAGCGACACACCTCTTCCACAGCTGGTATGATGGTATGGGTGCCATTGCCTACAATACAAGGTCACTTCTAGTATTGGTCCATGCACATTGACAGCCCAGTGTACGTCTATGACATCTTTCAGCCACATGGGTTGCCACTCATGGTAGGGCTCGCAGGAGCCATTTTTCAACAAGGCAATGCTCGGAAACACACAGCAAGGATACCACAAGACTGCCTCCATTATATTGCCACCCTTCCCTGGCCTGCTGGATCCAAGATTTGTCGCCAATGAGATAATTTGGGTCAGCAAGTTGGGCAGCCTATAAGTTTAGTCGAACTAGAGGCGCGTTTACAGAAACTGTGGAATGGGGTATCTCAGGACATCATACGGAACTTGCATTCCTCAATATCTGCTCGTATTGCATCGTGTATTCGCGCTAGAGGGGGTACGAGTACTAAACTGAGTACCAACTGAGTACTAAAGCTACCATTCACTTGTACTTTTTTCTGTAATAAATGATCCTTTTTCTTTGATTTTCTCTAATCACTTCCTTATATGAAAGCAGTACTTAAATATGTAAAATCTCGTTTCATTTTGACGACTCTTTCTTGGTGCGCAAATTTTCATGGCAGTGAGTGTATAACTCACGTAATCCATTATTATTCTTTTGAAATTTTTTATACGCAATCAATTTGTATTCTTTTCTTGAAATAAATAGCCTGAGATGGTTGAAAAATTGGTAGTTGAAGAGATGAGGATCCATAAAGATGACAATCAGAAGCCCGAAATTGAAGAATTTATCAAAAAGTTAAAATTAACAGAAGAATATGTGGAGAAATTTCCGTCTTCTATGTCGGAAGCAGAGGCGCATAACAAACTTCAGAAGCTGACCTCTTTCATGATTTTTAAAGTATGCTGTTAATTTTGTCCTTATTCTAGCTCTAAATCTGCATTTTGAGTAAAAAACTTATTTAAGTTAATTGATAATAAAAGTTTTTGGAAGATCCATATAATACGGATAAAATTACTTCATGATTGCTTCTTATATTTTTAGCTTTCAAAAAAAAGCTTCGACCATTATACAAACTTCATAGTAGAGTTCCGAATTTTTCGTTTAATTAGACTTCTGACTATATCAAAGTAAAACAGTTAAACTGTAATAAGGAAATAAAAACAATGCTTTCAAACAATTCGTGCAAATTTTGTAAAATTCATCTCATTGGAAGGATTTGAGCTGAAACTTTTTGAATCGAACACAAACGTTCAAAATAAAAACATTATGCATTATAATACAAAAACATCGTCTAAATTTAAACTCTACTCTATTTTCCGTTTATTGGTCAAACTATTGTGGTATGCCTTAACGAATCCCTGATTCCTAATGAAATTAATTTAATTTGGATATATGAAGCTACACTCATGTCCATAAATTAGGATAATTCACGGAATCACACAGAAA
This sequence comes from Trichonephila clavata, assembly GCA_019973975.1. Lineage (NCBI taxonomy): Eukaryota > Metazoa > Arthropoda > Arachnida > Araneae > Nephilidae > Trichonephila > Trichonephila clavata. The sequence goes on along the minus strand of BMAO01038718.1, from coordinate 22,598 downwards.
TTGAACTCTAAAATAAAAATTCACCTGTAGAATTATCACACACATCTTGAAGAAGAATATGCAAATTACAGGAAACCACCAGATGGCGCGGATAGTACGTCACAATGACGAGAGTGTAAGAGAGGGGTATATAAGGAATGGTAGCAAAGAAGTAAATTGTTCACAATCGCTTTAAAAGCCTTTCAGTGCAATAACCGCATAGTTATGGCACAAAGAAGCATTTGGATGATTTTTTACGTGGTAGAATTATCAGACGACTGGAATGCGACGTACCCATCTAGAAGTATCAGAGGAACTTGGAATCGCCCAGAGTGTCATCTCCAGGCTTTGGCAACGATTCCAAGATGATATAATGTGAGTAGATGTTACAGCACAGGTCGCCCCGAGTTACAACGCCGAATGATGACCGGTATTTGGCAGTTACTGCCAAAAGAAACAGACGGAGCACAGCATCAGACCTATCTCGTCAGTTCTCTTCAGCTACCGGTATGACAGTTTCAAGGCAGACCGTGTACAGACGCTTAGGGAACATTGGTCTATATGCTCGTAGACCTGTGAGTTGTGTTCCCCTTACCGCCACTCACTGTCGCCTGCGATTAACCTGGAGTAGAGAGCATGCATTGTGGTCACCACAACAGTGGTCTTGTGTGATGTTTTCGACGAGTCCAGGTTTAGTTTGCAGTCTAACTCTCGCCGGACTTTCACATGGAGAGTGCCAGGTACTGGTTACCACCAAGTGAACATCATTGAACGACGCCGTTACGGTGGTGCAGGATAGCTCGTTTGGGAGGAATTATTTTTGGTTCCAGAACTGACCTGCATGTTCAGAGTGTAACGATGACAGGCCACATCTATCGGGATGTCATTCTGGAACAACATGTATGTTTTTTAGGGGTGCCATGGGTGCTGAATTTCTGTTTTATGGATGACAATGCCGTCCTCACCGTGCAAACATTGTAGACGAATGCTTTCAATCGGAGGATATCACCCATATGGATTGGCCAGCATACTCACCGGACTAGAATCAATAGAGCATGTGTGGAATATGCTTGGCCGACGAATTGCAGCCCGTCAATCCCCTCCCACCTGTCTACCGGAACTTCGGAGGGCATTGCTTGATGAGTGGTGTAATATTCCCCAAGATCAGATTGATAGTTTGATACTCAGCATGCGTAGGCGTTGAAGGCCTATATTGCATCGTCGGGAGATCTACTCGTATTAACCATCATACTAACCATGTTATATTGTTTTTTGTAAATAGGTTCTTTTTTAAAATTTGCTCCAGGGAGTAAAAATCGCAATTTTTATTAATTATGTCAAACATATAGCATCTTTTTTTTTGCTCTTTACCTTTTGTTTAATAAAATAGACTTTACAAATAAGTCAAATTTGTTTGCTTCTGTCTCTTTCTTTGCCAGAAATTCATTATCCTTAATTTATGGACATGAGTGTAATATAAAGTTTTAATATTTTTCTCATGTTTTTATTTTTTTAAATACCTTAAGCTAAAATTTTCATTAAAAATTTTCAGAGAATTTAATTAATTAAAATTTATCTAATCTGTTAGAGAAAACTTTGTTTTCCAAATATTTGATTTAGAAGTAACTCTATGTAAAGGATTCTGTCTTCAAATCATGCTTTTATGAAAACTAACAATACTGTTTACAATACGTTATTATAACATAGCGGAAAACATATGAAGAAAAACACTTAAGCATTGTCGTTTTACGAAGTGTAATTTTTTGTCCCATGGAAGCCATACAGTTTTTTGGCTGTAAAAAGTAAAAGAGATGTCAGAATACATACATCATTTGTAACAACGTTTCACAAAAGCAAAAAAAAAAAAAAAAAAAAAAAAATGCATTTTTTTTGCACAACGCGTTTATGTTTTTTTTAAATAATTTCATAGTCTAAGATATCTGGATCTTATATTCAATGAGGTAAAATAAATTTCTTCTATTTCTATTGTAGGAAGTACCAGGTGAAGACTCGAAACCAAAACCAATGGCATTTACCCTACCTATTTATAAAGATATAGATGGGACATTCAAATGGGATGTTAATTTGAAGCCTATAATTCGCAATCTTGAAACTATAGAAGTCTTTGATTACGAGTTAGAGGAAAAACAGATTTACTTAGGAGAGACTTTATTTATATCAGCAGAATATTCTAAATTACAAGTGTAAGTTTACTTGAAAATAATTCTGTTTTATTATCTCAATTTTTTATTATTTTTTAAAAAAAATAATTACGCTTATATATTTGGTTTAATGTAATAGAGGTTGAATCTCATCATCATCATCACACACGCTAATTCGAGATAATTTCGAAATTATTCCATTCTGATTTATCATCATTTCCTATTTTCTTTTGATAATCGTGAAACTGTTCAATTTGTATATTGGATAATCATAAGATTTCAACAGGGATGAGATAATATACTTCCTATCGAACAATACTTACATTGGAATCTAAGACCTTAAGCTGGTGAGAGAAGCACAAAGAGCGTTTTCATACTTCTTCTATTCAACGGACTTTTCCGTGGGATTTTTATTCAGAATAACCCCTGTCTACCTGACGGTGGACCAACTCCTATTGTACAAATTATAAAACTGTCCAACTCTTTGCTCAAATTGTTAAACTATAATTTTCATGTTTGAGATGTTTCAAGTTGCATAGATCAGTACTTTACTGATAATGTTCTCAGATTTTGGTAAACCTGTAGCTTTTGCAGCTGAAGAAAGCTTTTGCAGCTTTCTAGAAAGCTGAGTATTTAGCTATCCGCTATAACGAGAAATAGAATTTAAAATTCGCTAATCATTATTCTTTCACACTTCGGAATAGATAAATATAACGAAGAATTTGGCTTTTTAAGAAAAGCTGAAAAGCGCAGATTTATGTACATATTTAAAAATAATGATATTAATTTATTTTTTACAAGCTTTTGTTTAACTTACAATGTATGTATGTATGTAATTTGTTCGGTGGAATCTTGCAACTCAATTTTGAAGCTGATATCTTCAACCCAGTGAGCTGAAATTTTGTATACACGTTTAGTTAAGATGGCAATGCATGTTTTGACTATTTATATTCCGATATTGCAATTAATTAAAAAAAATAATTAAAAATGCTAAAAAAATTAGTTTTGGGCACCAACTTCGATATACTTGCATTGTTATAATAATGTTATTGTTACAACAATGACAAAAGTTGGCATCGAAAATCGGTTTTCAGCCAAACTGGAATTTCATAACGTTGTTCTATTGACTGTATTAATTAACTTTGTCTAAAAAATAATTATATTTCTACAACGTATACAATTTTTTTTTACAAATTTCTATCATTTTTCTTGGATTTAAATTTTAAAAAATAGAGCTATATATTGATACATTGTGTACCTTTCTCAACGCTGCCAAATTAAACTGAGATGGAGTATTGTAGAAATTCTTTAAAAAATTTATCTAACTTTAATCTATGAAACTCAGACAAAAAATAATTGCAGAATCGGAAAGATAATTTATTTCGCCCGATACGGTATAATGTTTTTTACAAAATAATTATATTTGTATTTCTTACGATTTTTTTTTAAATGAGTCAAAATCGATGCGTTTTTATGAAAATAATGTCTAAGTTGTTGCGCATGAATTTTTTTGTTTGAATGAATTGACTGTCTGTACTAAAACAGCTCATGCTTTGCTCTTTTAGAATCAGTCCTTTAAAAAATAAAATGCTGAAAACTTTTTTTAGGATTTTTCAAAAAATGTGCAAAATTTTAATTAAACATTTAATAGCATCGTCATTTATGAAGATAATCTCATAAAACCTTTTTTTTTCGAGTGTAGAACAATATTACCCAAATCTGTTCGAATATTTGAAAAATTGCTAAAAAATTACAGAATTAAAAAAAAATTGTGTTTTTCGTCTAGTACCCTTTTGCGAGAATTCATTTAGTTGGACTGTTCGAAAATAACGGCAAACACCTAGCAACAATGATGCGCTGAATGAGATGACCGACTGAGAAACATGTCCAGTGATAACTAAAAGTAAAAAATAAATTAAAAGTAAAAAATAAATTAAAAGTAAAAAAATAATTAAAAGTAAAAAAATAAATTAAAAGTAAAAAAACTTTTTAAAAACAAGCTTTATTTAAACGCGCTAAAAAGAATAAAATAAACTTTTCTTTAAAACTTTTTTTACTATCGAATTATAACGTCTTTACACAATTTATATAATATAAAAGCTTATGAGATGAAAAGCCAATTTATGTACATATTTAAAAATAATGATATTAGTTAATTTTTTATTTATTCATATACTGATATTTTTTCCCATTTTACAGGATCGATGAAAAAGAAGTAATATTAAAACATTTTCCAAATGCTGAAGTTTTTACTGCTAAAGGGGTTTTTCATTGTTACCACACAGAAAAGGCTACTGAATTTATGGAAAAAAATAATATATTTTATTGATGATTATTTTTTTTTTTATTATTTTTTAATGAATTTATATGATGTATTTTTTTTTTTTTTTTTTTTTTTTTTTTTATTATGTAATTTTTTTTTATATCTTAATTATGAAATAAAATTAGATGCCTATTTTTTTTAATTCTATTTCTTTTTTGCATATATTATTTTTAATTACTTACGAGATTTTTTTTTTTTTTTTTTTTATATGAAATTTTTATAAACCAGATATATGTGACTTTGTGAAATATTAATTTTAGTTCACAACCAAAAATTAAAAAGTTTTAAATAAAAATACATAAATTTAAACCAAAAAACAATATAAGATACAAAAAAAATAAATATAATATCAAAAAAGAAATTTCATAAGTTAAAAGATTTCCTTTGTTTCTTGTGTGCTTCATATTTTATATTTTGACTATATTTCTTAAATAATCAAATATGATAGATGCTTATCCGCAAATATTATTATATGTATTCGTAGCTTAGTAAAAAAAAAAAAAAAAAAAAAAAAAAAAAAAAAAAAAAAAAAAAAAAAAATTTCAATGAAATCTCGTGGATAAACTACTAAATAAGTAGCTTTAAGTTGCTTGATTATCATTTTATTTCACGGTTGATTTTTTAAAACAAAAATTGATGTCGTGATCTTGATCAGTTTTAGATTACGCTGGAAAAAAAAATAAAAAAAAAAAAAAAAAAAAAAAAAAAAAAAAAAGCAAATTGTAGCTTATATTTTTTTTTTTTTTTTTTTTTTTTTTTTTTTTTTTTTTTTTTTTTTTTTTTTATTTTGTGTTTTTCATCTCGTGGAAACTAACATGTCTTTACGGTTGTTTTTTTTTTGTTATTTTTTCTATGCTGTCAGTTGTGATTTATTCACTACTATTTAAAGAATAAAATGCTGCTTTGGAATATGACTTTTAATTTCACTTTCTTTCTCATTTTCAAATGTGCAATTTTGATAAATATAGAATTACCGAACTTAATTTCTTACATGCATATAATACCAGCCATTACTTACCCGTTTGATTGGGTATTTTATGTTATAGTATGACTTTATTCTTATTTAGTTACTGATATCTAAGAATTATAATATTTAGCTTTTTTTGTAATGAAAGGAAAAGGCATTGAGAAGTAAGATTTACTACTACTTTTTTAAAGATCAGTACATAACCAAATTTCTCAATTAAATTTTTAGATTCCTTTTATAAAAAGTTTCTTATACCAATTAAAGCCCAAACTTTTTTTTTGGACATCTGCTCCTATACACAGATTATAAATATTGTATGTATCCTCGATTTGAGAAAAGCAGTGTCGCAAGTGTTCGATGGAAAGTACACTTCTGAAAATGTACAAATTTTCTTATTGTAGACCAGTATCTTCAACCTATAACATGCGTACCAGATTTGTCTCTCGGTTCAACTCTTAATGGCACTCTACAAATTTCTTAATTTTCAAAAAGATGGAAGTTGTGCCTTTTTGAAAAGGAGCTCATTGGACTAACATCTTCAGAATTATGTAAAGCATAATTTATGGAATTTTACACGAAAAGATCTGGAAGATAGCTCTAATGATAAATAACAGCTATTTTAAACTGCTAGATGTCACTGCTTGACATATTTACGTGGATGAGTCGGAAAATAAGTTTTCCCTGTCGACTGTGGTCAGAAGTGAGTATGAAAGACAAAGCCTAGTATAATACATTAAAGATAAGACATAAATTTATTTTCCCCCACAAGTACCAAGTATATTGAGGCATCTGTCATACCGCTCGATAAGCTTTGCATACGGAAGAAGCGTTTACTTTTACATGAACGTTTTGAAGATTGGAACCATCAATTCGTAAAAAGAGGCCAGTGGATCTGAAATCTAGCGTTCTGTTGTTGGATGACAATGCAATACCACAATCAACAAACGGCAAGGCAAAACAATGTTGCAACTCTTGGTTGGAAGCACATACACCATCCGCCATTCAGTCCTAATTTCACACCAAGTGATTTTCATCCGTTTCCGGCTGTGAGAAAGAATTTCGCCTGAAGGCGCTTTGGAAGCAATCAAACAAGCCGTTAAATGCATCTTCTGTATGCAAAACTCTTAGCTTTTCCTGGACTGCTTTTTTGAAGCTTATCAAGCGGTATGACAAATGCCTCAATGTACTTGGTACTTATGAAGAAAAATAAAGTTATGTCTTATCTTTAATGTCTCATTCTATGTTTTGACTTTCATACACAACTCTAACCACAGACGAAAGGGGAAACTTATTTTCCAAATCACCCTTTTAACTGAAGAAAATTTCATGTACTCTACATTCCGATTTTGGTTCTATATCCAGGTAAACAATTTTTTTGATTGAACAAATTGAAAATATTTTGTGCACACAAAAAATGTAATTTAATGCTCAGAATCGTGTTAAATCGAAAAGCACGTATTATACACCTGCTATTACAATATGAAGTATAACGGTATAGAGATGTCGCGACCCTGTGGTTACTGGTGAAGTAAGAGACACTGAATAATCAGCCATTGTACTAAAATCAATATATTTACTTTATCTATCAATTTACTATGAAGTATGCAAAAAAAAAAAACGATGGAACGGTCAATATAATCGCTGTCCCAAAATCTAAGACAAATAATTAGACCCCTAATCTTGCTTACGATCCGATGTAACAGCTCTAATCACGGCTTGACCTGTATTAGTTTAAGGTATCCGATACCCTAAAATTGTGAATTTTTCCAAAAATGGACAAATTTTCTTATGAATTTTTTATAGACCATCTTATTAGCGTTACAAAAATACAAAGAATCTTCAACTTCAGAATAATCGCCTAACATCTAATAGTCAGAATAATATCTAATGCAGCGTTTCTCAAACTTTGGGGCGCGCCCCCCTGGAGGGGTGCGTGATAACCCTACAAATGGAGCGCGAGCCTATCGAAAATAAAGGATTTTTTAAAAAAAATAACTGCAATGAAGTAAAACTCAAAATAATTTCTGACATAATAAAAAAATTACATTAACACTGATATAATTTATATATAACATCTGGAGTTTTTTCGTCATCAAAAATAAAAGCTTCAATCTTTGATCCTATAACCAAATAAAAAAAACATTTTGTCTGAATTGCTGTAATCCCACGATGGCAGATTATTTTTATACGTTTCTTTTTAAAGTTGAAATACGACTCTTTCTGAGAAAAAACATAACCCAGATCCATAATTAAAAGTATTTCAGGAAGATAATTACAGTATTTCAATATTTTCACCCCTGCAAGCAAGCGATCTGCTGAAATATAATGCACGTTACTCATGATAGCAGAAGTTAATTTGAGAAAAGTGATTAACATGAAACGAAGGGGAAAGTTTCAAATGCTTCCTAGGAACTTCATTAACTAAAATATGAAGCCATAAGTGAACACAAGACACATTGCGTTCTGTCAAAAAGATACAAGCAAGAAAAAGTGCAACATGCATTTGGTAGGTCATTCAAGGACAAGTAAAACTACAATAACTTGAACAAAATATTACAGTTTAGCCTGCAAATAACATTCCTGTGTCTGTGATTTTGCGTCCTGTATTAAGGTCATGCTCATTTGAATTATTAATTTCAGTTTTATTGGATTTTTTCTCAAATTATTCAAAGAAAAATTTAAAGTCCTTGGAAGTAGGTAAATGCACTTTCTCTTTATTAAATTCTTCACTGGAATTACGATATTCATTGTGAACAATAAAATAATTATAAAAAAAGGATTGGGGTGACTGAGTCACCTCGCACGACCATTAATGTTAGTATGGAGTGCACGCCTGCTCCCGGATTAATACATTTTGAACTCTTCTCTTTTTAAGTATTAATAAAAGTAACACAATTATTCTTCATCCGAATTTTATATTCCTTTTCATTATTTAATATTAATTATAAATGCTAATTCCGGGAGACTTAAATTTTCAGTTCGTTTAAAACTATTAACACACACACACACACTCACACACACACAATATTGCCATTCATTTAAAAATCATTTAGTATTTTTGAAAACATTATCGTAAACTTGGTTTTATTCTTCTTGCAATTCAGCTATTGCATCATGAATAATGTTTCATTTTTTAAAAAATGAAATCGTGCAAAGCGCGGGTAATTCAACCAGTGTACTTTTAATGTATCAGTACTGCACAAGGTATTTAACTAATTTCTTAATACTAAATTAAGAACAAGTTTAATAATTAGTAGTGACTTCCATGGGCTCTTCTTGCAGAGCATAATTTTTCAAAGGAAGGCTTAATATTAGAAATTGACACTTGGAGTTATTTTTTTATATTTAGTGGAGATCTATCTATATTTTGTCTTCAAAGCAGCCACCGCAGAAAATCCGGTTTCACAAAGATAGGATGCTGAAAATGGCTTAATATAGTATACGAAATACTTTTGTTTTCACTGTAGAAAACTCTTTATTCATCTCTGTCCAAAATGCAAAGAGCGATTTATTTCAAATATGACTTAATTTCGCCACTGGATGTAAAATCTATGAGATTTCTTTTTCAGCATTTGACAGCCCTTCTGAAGTACTTTGAAATAGATCCCTACCCACTCATAACTTTCTATCAAGTTGCCTCAGCAAGAAAATACTTTTTAAAATTCTTTGCCAACATGGTTAAATGATTTTCAACGGTTTTAAAAACAACTTCCACAGGTTCTTCGGATTTGTAAGTTTTCCCTCATAACACACAGGGGCTTTTGTTCTCAATTTATTTCAGTAATGGTAAATGCAAAATTTAAGTATTCTTCAGAATATTTCCATGATTTCATTTTCAGAACCATGCTCGTCTGTGAACTTGTTGATCCTTTATTATGGTCGAATGTTCGTTTACGACTTTAAAGTGTATCTATGATTTTCAACTGCCATAAATACTTAATACTGTGAATTACAACTAACACGCGTATGTGCAAATTATTAAATGCACATTCAAGTTAGATTCGGTAGCTATAGAAATATAGACTCGACTAAAATTGACTGGTATTGTAAGAGGTGCAGCATTTTTATATGTTTTGCGCCGACGTCCGATAGGTTGCCCAGACTCATGCAAACATTCGCGAGAATGTCAGATGTGATGGATATGATAGACAGGAACAGACTAGACCAGGATACTCAACCTTTTTTTCTGGAGGGAGCATACATATGTTAGGTATTTCAGGCTGGCATTATCACGTGGATTAATGGGGCGGGGGGAGAAATGCTTAAAGATCAAAATAACAGAAATTTAAAATGTGAAAAATGATCAAAATATTAATAAACCTTTTCTTTTCTTTTTTTATTATTATTTTTTATATATTTTTTTATTTTTGTCACTGAATTTTTTCTTAATGGGAAGCATTTAAGACTTCTTTTCACAATTTCTGCATCAGTAAAAGGTTTGATATGATAACCAATGATAAAACAAATTTCATAGAGTGGCTTTGTTATCGCTGAGACATTACCACTTACAAAATTTTTTTGCTGTTGTAAAGATTATTCAAGAAAACCTTTTTATCATCTCTTAAATGAGATCTTCGAGAAAAGTGTCATTGAACTATTCCTGTTTATTGGCATTTTTTAAATACATTTCGTGACAAATAAAACAATTACTGAACCATGCTTGTTTTCACTACAGAATAGTCAACTTCCCAATCGTCTTGAAACAATCTATTTTCTTCGAATATTTTTCACATGCATGATATGAAAGGTAGTTAAAAATCAGTTCCGCTCATAAAATGGCTGATACTCTACTGTTGTCTATTATCACTAATCAGAAAAATAATGTCAATTCGCACCCATACCACATCGGCAGCAAAAAAGCAAAATTGATACATTTGATTTTTAACAAAGAATTTCCCATCAAATTTTCATAAATAAATAAATGAACTCCTCTGAGCAATAGGTTACGACCAGGTCACTTAAAAAGGCCAGTGGGTCGCAGGCTGAGTATTGCTGGACTAGACTATTTTTCAAATGATATTTGTATTTTAGAAACGGATGATGGAGGAAATAAATGTGTAATTAAATATCATTTTGCAATCTGTTCCAATTTAAAAATTAGAGAAAGAAAAAGAACATAATAATTATCCTATTACTTAAAAGTAATTAATTAAATTCCTTTTAAGTAATAGGATAATTATTATGCACCCTATATAACTTTAAAGTAACCTATACATAATTTAAGGCGCATTTTGTAAATTTGTACGGTTTATAATTAAGATCGTATTGTAGCTTTAGCGTCAAAGTGCACTATTATAGCATTCGATACATTATTATTGTATAAGGGGGGCGATAAAAATTATGATTGAAAATTGGGTCGCCAGTATTGAAAGTTTGAGAAGCACTGATCTAATGAATTAAGCATTCATAAATCAAAATTATTTTTTTTATTAAGAAGTCTTTTTTTTATTAAAAGTAATCATTTAAAACTCCTAAAATAACTTGTCGTAACCCTATATACATATACATACAAATTTGTTCGGAAACTATTCTCTTTTTGATGGCTTATTTATTTTAATGCTTTTAAGCATTCTCTGTTTTAAAAAAAAAGTTTACGAAAATTTTATTATTTACTTTTATATTTTCTAAGTACACCTTGTAGTTGAAAAAATATTTGTGAATAATAATTTCCGTAAATGTTATTCTGTGCTGTTAATTGTTAAGTATCTTTATCAAGAAGTTTATTTGCTATTTTTTGTAATGCTTGGTGGTATCGATTTAAATTGTACTAAGTTAATAATTATTAAATTCGTTAATATAGACAAGTGATGAGGATGAAACTTGAGTTTGAAACTCACCCTCTCAACTCCCACCATGCCCAAATAAGAAAGTTATGTCCCGACAGATTTAACATACATCATCCCCGTGCCTTTTGGATCTTCAGTGGAAATCATGAATGGAGCATTTAGTTTGATTGAAATATTGCTGACTTTTGATTCCGTTCCCTTAAGCTACTCGATTACTACGGAGCACCGGAATTTGAAATCTATAGAAGATAGTAAAAATTGTGTTTAAGTAATTACTTACTTAATTGTTATAAAACTATCTCTTCTCCCTCTCTCCCAATTTTTTATAACACTTTTCCACCAGAGATCATCAATATAAAGAAAAGTACAAAGAAAAACATAAGGAATATAGCTTTATGAAAATGTAACACAATACAATGTGATTATAATTAAAGTTCTACTTCTAAAATGTTGTAAGAAAAATTCACTGGTCAGAACGATTTCTAATTTAAATTGAAATATCCTCATTATATTCAACTGAATATATACCATAAAAATTTGCGCATTAAGAAATCATTGTGGGATTGTGACGAGACTTGGCATGAAGGTACATGTCGGGCAGATATGCAACTGATTAGAAATGCAGTGTGATTGCGCATTACGGAATGCCGTTCGAGGACATTGTACTTTGTTCTCCTTGGAGTATAAAACAGGTATGTAGAGCTAATTTGAATGTAATTAATCTTTTGCAAAGGAAATGCTGAGTTAGACATGCTATTACACCACCATCGAAGACAATATGAGCAGCTGTCAGAGTTCCTGAGGGGGATAATCATTTGGAGGCGGGAAGCTGGGTGGTCAGCTTGGCGAGTAGCTCGCGAAGTAGGCCGTTCTGATTTGACTGTGAGGCTGTGTTGGGAGTGAGGATTGCAATACCGGTATACCGGATACCGAATACCGGTATTTTGAGCCATTTGTACAGTTTCGAAATACCGGTTTTTGGTATTTACTAGAAATTTTTTAAATTGTTTCTTATATGTTCAGGGATCACCGACATAGCAAAATAGTAGACGTCTTTGAGTTTGTGTTATAGTGTTAATTATTGAACATTAAGAACATTTAAAAAATTTGTAATAGTCCCCCAACCTGTGTGTGTGAATAGTGGTATTAGCACTTTTTTGTGCTTTAAATAAATTAAATGATCCTTTATTTTTTTGTGATTCTTTATATACTGTTATAATTTATAAGTTACAAATTATTTCTTGTGATATTTACACTCTCTTATAATACTGGCTAGTAAAAAAAAGAAACACCTGCGGTTTTTTCTAAAATTCCTAATACCGCTATTAAAATTGGTATCCCGGTATTAAGTTCTAATAAATACCGAATACCGTAATGAACTTTGGTCCAATATTGCAATCCCTAGTTGGTACTAGTGGACAGAAGAGAGGTTATTTACACGGTGACCAGACACAGGATGCCATTTACAGACCTGTCATTGAGAAGACCATCATATCATATGACACGTAAACGTAGTGCCAATTGCCTCATTGGTCCAGACACAGGTCGCAGCTTCACTACGGGCCCCATGTCTTCTCAACCAAGATGGCCGAAGGCCATCTGGTATCGCGGTGCCCATTACGTGTGCTGTCAATGATACCCAACCACCAACGCCTCCGTTTGGAATAGTGTCACTCACAACGGGATTTGACTGCGACGGAATTAAACTAGGACGTCTTCAGCGATGAATCTAGTTTCATTTTGCGCAGTGACGACAATCGGGTTTGTGTGTGAAGGCCCCGTGGTAAACGCCTAGTCGTGTCTTCATTTTACAGCGACACATCGTTGCAACAGCTGGTGTGTTAGAATGTGTTTCCATTTATTACGATGCATGGACACTCCTAATATTGCTTCATCACACAATAGGAGCCTAGAGGTACGTCCAAGATATTCTTCAGCTACATGTATTCCCACTCATGACAAGGCTCCCAGGAGCCATTTTTCTGGAAAACAATGCCCAGGCCACACACAGAATGAATGTCACAAGGCTGCCTGTACCAAGTTACAACCCTTCTAGCCAGTTCGATCCCAGGATTCGAGCATATCTGGGATAATTTGGGAAGGCAAGTTGGACAGCCTTCGAGTTTGGTCGGGCGCACTTACGACAACTGTGGAACGAGATTTCTCAGGACACCATACGGAACTTGCATGCGTTAATGCCAGCTCGTATTGCATCGTGTATTCCTGCTAGAGGGGGTCCTACAGAGTATTAAGACTACCGTTTATTTCACTTTTTCCTGGAAAAAATTATTCTTTTTCTTTGATTTTCTTATCACTTACTTAGATCAAAGTAGTACTTACATATGTAAAATTTCGTTTCATTTTGATGACTTTTTCTTGGTGCGTAAATTTTTATGACAATGAGTGTACTTGAATATACTTGGCATATACTAAAAAACTTCCAAAGAATATCAGTAAATGATTTAGCAGGGCCATTAAAAGCCAGTTTTTTTGGGTCCAATTCGACTCGATCTTCACGTGGTGAATGGAATTTTCACTAACAGTGCCACAATTTTGAATGAATTGAAAGTTTTTTTTCGTCAAAAACTGAAAAAATCATGCACGTCTAACAATCAGTGAAGTTGATTTAATGTGATGTAGCCAAGTCATAATTCGATTCAAAATGTTTCTTGTAGCTGAATCCCTTTTTGTTATATTGCTTACAGTGCCATCTATTGATACAATCTAGAGCTTTATTTTTATATTACACCACTTCTCCCGTCTTCAAGTACATTCAGTTTAAATTTGAAGTCACTCTGACCACTGATTTTTTTTCACAGCATTTTTGAATGTGGACTTTAATTGTAAGCACCCGGTACTTTGCTCTCGGTACATTTTTACTTATGTATGTGTTTTGATTTTCAGCATTCTTATTGGAAAACATTTTCAATATGGATGCTACAAAACAGCTAATTATATTGATGTTCCCTTTAGATATAACTTCCATCATCAGTCATTAACGCTTTTAAGGCAGCTCTAGGATTTCCTTAGCTCGAGTACTTATTAAATGGAATATTCAGTCAATGTCATTTCAGAAATGATAACGCTTAGTCCTCCGTTTTCAATCGATTGAAACGGGCGGGAAAAGTCACGGAAATTCTTCTAAGAATTGTTAGGAAACTCATCATTTATCATATTTGGCTGTGAAAGCTTATCTAATTGGTTCAACTCTTTTCATGGCATTCCAGGCAGAAGGGAAATCATTTATAATGCAGCAGGGGAGTTATCATTGTACGACTGCCCTGAAACATTTTACAAGTAAAGGCCGCGATAGTTAAAAAGTGATAACTATGAATGCAACGTAGAATTAAATAAAGTATTTGGTATGATAAGATAGTAACAAAATTCAAACGGATTTAGTGGCAGTTAATAATGAACTATTAGGTTTCAGAGAGAGAGAGAGAGAGAAAGATAAATATTTAGCATTATTTTCTTTATAATTATTTACTAATTTAAAAATTACGTATTTTATCGAAAATAAACATGTACCACACATTAAAAAAATTCTAAGAAATTTCACATAATACACATAATTATGTATACTTGTCTAATCCTATTCAAAACGTCGAGGAGAAAAGCAATAAACTCTTTAATTCATTCCCTTATTCCCTCGTCACGTGATTTGAAATTCTGAAGGCATGTTTCTTTTGTCTCGAGCAGGTAATCTCTAAGAAAAAGTTGAGAAAAATCGACTTTCTTGGGGGATTAAAGGGCCTTTATGAATTGAAAAAAATATCAGATTATTGAACTATTACATCTACAGACCTAATACTTGACAGACGTATTAGTAGAGATCTGCTAAGATCGGTTTACGGATATCGATTCCTGTGTATAGGAGGAGAGTTAAACATCCCAACGGTTATGAGTTTGTTTTGGGGTTGTCATTAATAAATAAAAAATCTTGCTTTTGAACTATTAGATATACAGACTTCAAATTTAACAAGTATGCTGCATCTGATGAGCAGAGATCCGCAAAAAAGAATGTTGTGGAAATTGACTCCAACGGGGTTGTTACAATGGCGTAAAAATATATATACTTCCATTGTAGAAATTCAAATACTGTCCTTTTAATATCATGAAGCAATGGCTGCAAAAATATTTTTCAATACAGTTAAAAGCTTAACGCAAGGACTTAGATAAGAGTAATTATATATAATATAATATATATATATATATATAAATTATACATATCAAAAAAATATCCAGCAAAGTGGACAGATAACGCAAATGAGATATAATATTAAAGAAAATCTACCATCGAAATATATTCAGTACAATGAGAACAATATAAAATGTATTAATTAACTCTTAAGTGCAGCGTTTCTCAAACTGTAAGACGAGCCCCTAGTGGGCTTGATAACTCTACAAGGGGGCCCAAGCATATTGAAAAGCCGTAAACAAAAGATTATTTATTTAAAATTTTTAATTTACTGAAAATAAACAAACGAAGTACATTCTAGCATAATAAAAAATAAACACTGATATAATACACAACATAATAACGTTTACACCGAGATAATAAACTTATAAATGTATCAGACTGTACAATGTATTTCATAATTAATTTAACAGTACTATAAGAAGTTTAATAGTTACCAGTGACTCTCCATGAGTTATCTATATAAAATTATACACAAAAATTAACAATTATTTGATAATTCGAACGGTTATGGTTAATCTCTTAACTGCCGATAAAAAGTTGCGCAATTCTCTCCCTAATGCCACCGTTTTCCACGTAAACACGGGTATGTGATGAGTTGGGGGGGGGGGAATTATATATAATAAGCAAATCTCTGAAATAAATAAATCCTTCCCAAACACACTGTAAAGGTCCTTTTATTGCATTCCAAAGCCCAAGAAAGAATTTTATGGAAAACAGTGCACAGAAAAGATCATACTGTGAAAGACATATACATGTCCAGGGTAATTAAAGCACTAAGTGAGTGAGACGTATATATACGCCAGTTGCATTTATGTCACTTAGCGTCAATCTATGGTATTGTTGGACTCATTACATTGTTTTTGTAAAGAAGGGGTGTGTTATGAAATTTATTAATGAACATTGGGTTACACAAATAGTGAAAGTTTGGGAAGCACTGGCTTAGTGAGTTAACAAGAAATCAGTTTATGTAATCTACTCTTGTGCTTCATAACATTGTACTTGCAAGCGATTGATTGTACTGTCAACAAACCACGAACAGTTAACTCTCTTGTGGTAGATGTAAGGTTATCATATTTTTTAAAACACGTTTATAAATAATGAAGCTTTTCGAAAATCATTTTATTTCAAGTTTAAAATAGAGTAAAATTTTCTATGAAAGAAAATATATAAACAATTTTAAAAAAAGTAAAATTTTAAGATATATTAAGCAATTAAATATACTTATTTCAGTTTTTACATTCAAAAGTACTAGTCAATTGAATCCCATAATTATTACTTTATTTAATTCAAAATACTGGAATTGAAATATATAAAATACTACTGAACAAAAACTGTCAATAAAAATAAATAATTTCTTTTCTTTCTTTTTTTGAAATGCCGGTAACAAGAAGTGTTTTTAACGGTTAAGACGTAGAAAGTTTGAAAGAAGTAGTTTTGAAAGAGAGTGTTTCGGAAAGAAAACTTTTTCTCTCTAACTGTGGATTGGAAACAAAAAAAAATGTGAAAAGTAGAATAGTAAACTTTCTTTAAGAATTAAATAAAAAGAAAAGCGAAGATGCCGTATTTGTAAGAGTTTTTTTCTATAATAGTTAAAGATTTTACAAAAAAAAAAAGCATCTTACTGAAAGTTCTCAAAACCTGAATGCTTCAAGAACTCCAAAGGATTTTCTTTTCTAACTCAAGTTCTAACGTGATTTTGAAATTTTCATGAATAGGTTATTAACACATGAGAGCATTTCACGTTTAATTTTTTTTAATCAATACTAAACCCTCTTTTCTCCTTTCGAATTATGTTTATGCATAAATTAACTTAAAACATGCCTTTTTGAAACCATTTAGTAGATTTTGAAATACAGTAAAATACAGAATAAGTCAAAATGAATATAATGATTACAAACGGCTATAACTATTTAATGGAAGAAATTTATCGATAAGATTTAAACCAGTGTTTCTCAAACTGTGGGGCACGCCCTCCTAGAGGAGTGACAACCTTACAAGGGGGGTGCGAGTATAGCGAGAAGTAGGAAACAAATGATTATTTTTAAAAAATTATTAATTTACTGAAAGGAGCAAACCCCCAAATACATTCTGGTACAATAAAAAATGAAATACACATTTACACTGATATAATACACTTATAAATGTATCAGTACTGCAAAATGTTTTTTTATAATTATTTTAACAGTACTAAGTTAAGAAAAAGTTTAATAACTACCTGACCCTACGGGCCTGTCATAAAATTATATAGAAAATTTAATACTGGTCTTGAAAATTTGTACGGTTTATAATTAAAGCGTATTGTAGCTTTATGCCAAAGTATATTATTATAGAATTTAATACATTGTTATTGTATGGAGGGGAGCGCGATGAAAATTATGATTGAAATTCGGGTCGCAAGTACAGAAAGTTTGAGAAACACTGATGTAAGCAGAATGTAGACGTAACTTCAAAATTTTGTATACATACGTCATAGATGTTCTTTGTGTCTTCTCTTGGTCACACAGAGAACACCTCAGTGGTACTCCATTCACGGCATACATTCTGAAGTATTTGTGAGGTTACCGACGCAAGAGCATTACAAATACGTATTATCAGTTCTTCATTTCTTTTGGACATGGGAAGCACATACAACCCCATAAAATACCGCACGATCCGGCGGTCTCCGTGATCAAGAGCAGAAGACATCATCTGCATTCACTTCGACCAATCCAATACTTCGGAAGATGTTGGTTGAAAAATGTGTTAACCTCCGTACAATGTGAGGGTGCTCCATCTTGCTGAAAGATGCAATCTAGGGAATCATATCAAAGTCTGGCTGATGCATCAACCATAGCTGAAGCATGTCAAGGTAAATATTTGACCTAACACTTCATTCACATAAGAAAAAAGGACTATACAATTTACATTTCCCTTGTCCGTGTGACTAAGGGAAGTCACATAGAACATCTATGACGTATGTAAACAAAATTTTGAAGATCTGTTTACATTCTCGTAAATCTTATCAATAAATTATTTTCCATTAAATAATTACAGCCGTTTGTAATCGTTATACTCATTTTTACTTACACTGAAAGTTGAACGCGAAAACGCTTAATGCAAAATATCGGTGAACACGAAATAATACAACGGATCCGAAAACTACTGTGTATTTTCATACATATTTTTCTGTTAACTCGAAACGAAAATCACTTAACATTAAAAGATTACCCTTCTGAGAATGTGCAAAGAACGGAAAACACCATCCGCGTATGCGAGACGTAAGAGGGGTGTGGAATAAAAGAGAGGTGGTTTATGTTTTGTAGAATGGAGGCTAATTTGGCTTTGAAATGCTCTCGGAATAGCCTGTGAAACGAACAATTTTAAAGTTTGTTCAAAACTCAAAATATTTCATTGATTCAGATTTAGAAAGCGAAAATGGAATAAATAACGCAGCTTTTGTTCCACTTAGCCAAAATGAGGAAAGTATGCAAAATTATTTAGACACACATTTCAATGGCGAAATGAATAACAAAAAGGAAGACTTCAAAATTTTTTTATTCACTTTGATGCTAAAAAAGACAATTCGAAGGAAAATATCAGATTGTTTTCCAAAAACTCAATAAGTGTTTTTCTTTTAAAAAATCTTTTAGAAAATTTGGTGTTAAATTTCCTTGTGAACTTTTTATTTCATTGATTATTATTAAATACATGCATGTATGTATATCTATGTAAATAAAATTTACTCTAGTAAACTTAATTTAATTGAATATATGTTTATTTTTGCAATATCCTTTAACACGAAAAAAAATTTCAGTTCCCTCAGTTTCGAGTTAAGTGATTTTTACTGCATAATAAACTGCTTTAGAAAGTTTAAAAAGAAGTATGAATTAAATGCACTCTAGTTTTATGATATCAATTAGAAACTTAAAATACTTTGAGATATATTTAAGTTCCATATCTAAAATTATTAAGACTACCCAAAATTCGTCGTTTTGGGGAAATTTTCGAAATTGATTTATGCTTTTATTTATAGCCCATACATTAAAGTTCCAGAAACACTTATTTTATTTTTACGATATTTAGAAGCAAAGTTATAGCATAATTAGTAAACCGGAAATGGAGCTTACAAAACCGGAAGTACATCCCTACTCAAAATATTTGTAAGATATTGAATTGAAATTTTCAGAACATGTTTTATTTGTTATATCTGTGTTATGAATCAAATCTAAGCTCTGTGTATATATTTATGTACTTTATTGCTTTTTTTAAGAAAATGATCATTAGTTTTTTAAGAAATCTTGGTTTTGCATAAATTTGGCATAATTAAAAACTTTCACAAGTATTACAAATCTTTTTTATTCCTAACACTTATAAAGATGTCATTTACGTACTGTATAAATATTATTTGAATACATTCATTAGAATTTCTAAAAATGCAATTTTTCATCAAAATTCACTAATAATGACAATTGTTATTGTCTATAAAACTCTCCAGAAACAGCAAAAGTTGAAAAAAAAGTCAAAATTAGTTAAACATGAAGCTAAAGAGATCTTGACCCATAAATATGGTGAGTTTAAAAAATGTACAATTAGTAGAAAAATTTTTATACCATATTAAATTTTTAGATGCATTTTCTGAGAAACTATGTTTTTCAATTTTAGCTTCACGGTAAAGTTCACTACAGGATTGATTTTTAAGATATTGAATTGAAATTTACAGAAAATGTTTATTTTAATTTTTTCTCCAGTCTGACTATAACATAATATCTGTGTATATATTTATGTATTTATTGCACTTTTTGTGAGAAATAACATTAGTTTTTGTAAAAAATTGAGTTCTCGCATAAAAATGATATATTTCAAAAGTATCACATATTTTATACTAATAAGCACAGATAATGATTTATTTATGTATTGCATAAATATTATTCGAATATATTAATTAGAATTTCAATACAAGCCTAACCGTAACTGCAATTTTTCACTAAAATTTAACTCAAAATTCCCAATATATCGAAAATTATTTTTAATTTTGTGGAAATTGTACTTAAATTCTAGTTTTATGCTCCATTTCAAATATAAAATGTTTATTAGTTGAAAATTTATATATTCAAAAAAGGTGCTCCGAAGATAGTCACATACCTTAAACAATGTTAAAGCAAAGTGTTTCTACAAACTCTTTTTAGAAAAAGAAAATTTGCATAGAAATGAGATCACAAAAATTTAGTGCTAGAAATTTTGCTAAAGCATTCTTTAAAATATGTGTGTTTGTGGTTTAAATATATACATATATATATTTAATAGATGAACTATTTTTAAAAATCTTATTTTTAGACAAATGTTTTTCAAAGAAAATTTATTTCAGAAATTTTAATTTACAGTAGATTACTGCATCCGTAGATGCGCTATTGTAGATTACACATATCCTCACGAAAATATATAAGCATAACCTTAGGCTTAAAAATATTTGATTTTAAAAACACGATCTGATGAACAAAATGCAACCTTTTCCTGGTACTTTCCAGAAATGGTGACTCGAATGCGATAACCTGAGTTATTAGTTATACAACCTGTCAATAGGATAATCATTATTTTCCGTGCTAAAGATAAGTAAACAAATATCAAAATTCTATTCGCTCCAATAGAAAAGAACCAATTTATATTCAACACACATTGCATGACTCACAATCCTGCCATGACGCCCATTTTTAGAAAAGGGTGCAAGTTTTAACCCGGGAGCAGTCGCGCACTCGATACTGACGTTAATGGTCATACGGGATGACGGAGTCACCCCAATCCTTCTTTTATAATTATTTTTACTACACACGATAAAAACCGTAATTCCAGTGAGTAACTAAGAGAAAGTATACTTACCTACTTTTATGGATTTTTCAATTTTTCTTTGATAATTTGAGCAGAAAATCCAATCAAACTGAACTAAAATGTTTCAAATGCGCGTGACTTTAATAAAGAACATAAATCACAGACACTTTTCGCTAACATTATAGGAATTGTAGTTGCAGTCCAGACTGTCATATTTGGTTCAAGTTATGTTAGTTTTACTGTCCTTTGATGATTGACCCCGATAGCATACTGAACCTTTTACTGCTTGTGTCTTTTTGATAAGGCACATTGTATCTTCTAGTACATTTGTGGTTTCATATCTTTCTTGGTTGGAGTTTGTTAGGTAGCATTTAAAAATTTGCCTTTCAACTCAAACGTTTCATGTTCATCGTATTTTTTTCAAATTTAGTTTCGCTATCATGATTGTCTAAATAGTACCGTTGACTCTGTACTTAAGTGGATCACTCTCGTGGTGGTCGCCACGAATAACACTCTTGCTTGTGTTATAATTCAGGAAGACTGACATATAGTAGTATGCAGATCGTGATAACAATTAAACAGTTTTCCCATAATGAATGATTTCGTGAGCCTGGGGTCACTCTGTACTTGATAGGTTTCTCAGGTTAATTATATGAATACTTGCTCTTGCTTGTGTTATAATTCCTTGGTATACATTATATATAAATGCTTCAAAGTATTTGTTAGCATAATTGTTAAAATATATATATATATATATCTAAAAATATATTGGCCACGTAATATATCAACTCAAATTAACATCATCCCTGTTCCATTTGCATATTCTTGGATATTCTTCATACATGACATGTTTTATTTATTACATAAGCATAGGTTGTATTATGGCGCATGAATATTCCCGAAAGTTGTAACGCTTGTCAAGGTTGAAATCCTTCGGTTAATGCCAAAAGGTTATCTAAATTTTTTGAATCTCTGAATACTTTACATAGTAATATTTTTAATTCAAGAAAATACTTGGAATAAAAAAAAGAAATTTTATTTCTGCTGAATCACTCTCTCTAACCCTACTGCTTTTTAATTTGTTTATTTTCAAAAGTCTTGCCATTATTGACAAACTGACAATTGAAACTCACAATAAATGTCAAACGCTGATTCCCTTAAAGTAGTAGTTTAAAACACTATTCTGCGTTAACGTTTAATTTATACTTCTCTTTTATTAGAATGTTTCAAAACTAAATAATAACATACAATTGGTGAGAAAGATGTGACGGTCCAGGACCTGCAATCAAACCCCGAGAGGAGACAACACAGCCTCATACCAAATTAGAAAGGTTTGGGGTCTAGCTAAAGAAATAGATATCTAGCAATACGTAGCAAC